>JAUCRC010000006.1:17545000-17760000 GCA_032399595.1 Tetragonula carbonaria
CATCGAACCAAATCGAAGTAAATGATAATACGCCTGGTTTCCGCGCATCGAGCAGCTTTTCCTGTATAAGAAGATTATATTTCCGATATGCGCTTACCACTCGCGTATAATCATGTATGTGTATGTATTTGGTTGGCCAAAAAGTAACTGCACTTTTTTCCCTGCAGAAGGACGACAATTTTATTAATATACAGGGTGATTCACGTAACTTGCACACCTGAAATAACTTTTAAATTGTGCGTCTAATGAAAACATTGTTTAATACAAAAGTTGTATGGTTTTATGGAAGGCAGAATATGGTGTATTGATTTTTCGATGGGTTTTGAAATTTTCAAGGTACTTTATTTTTTTTTAATTGAACCATATATTTCTTTCATCACAAATATGATAGCCCATTTAGTAGATCTAATCTTAGTGCATATTTTAAACGTGTGATAAAAATTCTACAGATAACAATATTAATAATTGAATAATATTGCATTGCACTTTAAATTTAGATCTATCTTGCTTTCATCCAGAAAATTGGAAAATTTAATCTTAGTATTTTAAATACTACGATTAGTGTGATAAAGATTTTATAGATGATAATAATAATTGAATAATATTGTTTCTGGATATAATTGAATAACATTGCACCGAACTTTAAATTCAAATCTTTCACATTAAATTTCGATTTCTTAATTGAACAATATCGCATTCATATTTATTTTCATTTTTTTTTTTTTTTTTTTTTTTTTAGTTGGACCATATATCTTTTGATAAATCGGAAGAATATTAAATTCCAAGTAAAAAAGCATCAAGCCACATTGATCCTAAACCTATGGTTGAGGAGATATTTTACGATAATTTGTTTCGAGGATGAAAACTGCATAGAACAGTTTGCTTGTCATATATGTTGACGAACAAAATATCTCCTTAAACATTAGGTTGGACTTAAAGGGTTTAGGAACCAAGATCTAACGAAAATCGCATTGAGAATCGACTTAACCTAAACTTAACCTAAACCTAACCTAAACCTTAACGAAAGAAGAGAATTGAAATATGTCTTCTTTCGTCACGATCGTTCCATTCGCAACATCAGACAAGCGTGGATCGGTGTTTAACGACAACGATATCGATGATTACTCACGCAATTGTTATTCAAATTAGAAAGAAGGATTAGAAAGTATGTGCATCTGTTCGTTCATCACTGCGCGCGAGTTGGTCGCGCAAACGAGAGTGATCAAAAAGGGATCGAAAAACGAGATAATCCAGTAGCTTATCGTAATATTTCGTGTACAAAAAAAAAAAAAAAAGAAATATGTCACACCGAATAACACAATGTTCATCCGATAAGTAAATGCTTTCGCGATGATGAAAGCACGTTGCGTTATCAGTACGATTTCGTCCAAACTCAGATCCACTCCTACACTTCGTTGTTAGTTCTGATTTTTTTCCAGCTTTTGCGTGTCTGTTTACGACCGTGTCGAATAGAAAAAAAGGATCAAAATAAAAGTAGCAAATCAGCAATAAAGAAAAAAGGGAGCAAAAAAGAACCAAACGATAAACCCTGACGTGCAATTAATTTTGGTGTCGGAATCCCAGTTGCGCGATGCGCGACAGAACTGCAATTTCAAATAATTCGACTCAAGGAGAGAAGTGAGAGACACTGTGTGATCGTAGAATGTTTTGGAAGTACCAGTGGTTTTGGATTCGTCCAAAGGTTTTTCAAGATCTCGCTGTAAGTAGTCAATCTACGCGATTGTGCAGCTTCTCCGTGTTAATTGCATGTGATGTACGTTGCATCTTCTCTCAAACTTGCCGGATACGAAACATGTGCCAGGAACTCGCGTGAACGGTGACGTTAATTCCATCTTCTTCGTTTCTTCATTTTCTTCCTTCTTTGACAAATTTAGACCGTGGGCGACCACTTGATTTTCTTGATGGGGTGGCAATTCAAGGATGTGTTGTTAACAGTGAATTTCTTTCACCTTAAAATGAGCTCAAATTGTATTTTGAATTTGTTGGTGACCTTCATTTTATTTTATAGTAATTTGAATCATTGGTTAAACAGAACACTTTCAGCTTTTCTGGGCCTCATTGGTCAATAAAAATTCTTCGGGGGCCGCACATATTTTTTTATCAGTTCAATGTAACTTATATTATTCATATGAGAATGTTAAAACAATTTTTATAGCGAAAGAGTACATTGATTTTGAAAAATATTATTAATTTATATTAATTAAAAAATATTTAATAAGAACACTGAGCTTGTTTTTTTTTACAGTTTTTTAGATAGTTCATAAATATCTGGTTTGATATAGATAGTAGTAATACAAAGAGTACTTTCAGAATGCTCAAGTCTAAAATTTTTCTTCTTATTTTATTTTCTGTGTGCTTCATATGGCAAAAAAATCTGTTATTGCAAACATTTGGGGTACCCATAAGTAATGTCGTTTTTTTTTCTTCATTTAATAAACATTGCCATCTAACGACAATGACTCAACTATTATGACATAACCTATATTCTGATTAAGTATATTTAGCGTGCTTATTGTTAAAAATTATATTATAGAAACTGTATTAACTCGTAGATAAAATAAAATTTTCTATCAAAAACATTTAGTATCAAATTCAGTGTCAAAAAACATTACTGAAATGAGTACATCTGAGAAGTTCTCCTCAAAAAGAACATCACGGACAGCGCATGTCGTTAAGTGTTGAATATCTTTCTTTAGGCAGGTGTAGTTTATAAAAGTCTAACAAAGACACTTGGATAAATATTCCTTTGAGTTGCGTATCTGATTGCAACTCAATACATTCCATTTGTATATTCGCAACATATTGATATCAACCGAGAGTGGAGTAACAGATATACCAATCGTCTAAAATAAAAAATATTTCGTTATTGGTTCTTGGAAGTTATTCGTAATTAGTCACTCTAACGTTAAATTTAAAAAGTTATCCGTGGTTAAAATTATTCGAACAATTCTTATTCGATTATTCCAATTTTGGTTATGGTTGGACACCTTAAAAGGATTTAGAACCTTTCACGGGCCTTTGTTCCTCGCTTGCAGTCATAACCTCAAAACCAACGATAAAACGATAACTCTAGAAAAAAGGGCCTTCGAAGTATAAATTCTTTCGTTCCAACTTGGTATTAATCACTCGAAACTTTCCGTAAACGATAATGCGTCTCGTGTTTGGCAAGACTACGATAGCGATAACGTACTTTGTGAAAAAGATACGATCTCAGACGATGGTGCCTTAAAAAGAACGTTACGTAAACAAGGGATTTCAGGGGAAGAACGAATCGTCGACAAACTGCTATGATGTATACACGTATAGGTACGTATACAGGGTGAATAGAAAAAAGGGTTCGTAACTTCTAGGATAGGCAGTACTCGTCGAAACACGAAAAAAATAAACATGGATCGAAGAGTTAATAGTTTCAAGGTTATAAACGATTTTTTGTTTCGGTTGAAGAATTTCTTCGCTTCGAGAGCTATTACACTGTACGTAAGTAGCGGTTTACCTTATAATTTCTTCTTTTTCTGATTAGACGAGGTTTTCTACTTGTCCTCCTTCCATTTGTACGCTTGCTCGACACCTTTGTGACACGTAAAGAATCAAGCACTCTTTCAACCATGTCCCGGATGTGTTCTAACTTTTTCACAGGCACCAAAAGATCGTTTATAACTATGAAACCATTAATTTTTCCATCCATTTGTTTGTTACTTTTTTTTTCACGTTTCGGCGAGTACTATCCTAGAAGTTAGGAAGTTAGGAATCCTTCTTTCTATTCACCCTGTACATATGTAAGTGGCTAGTGGGTCAACGAAGCAACAGGTTGCCGAAGCCAAAGTCCGATACCGGATACTACTTATATACTTGCCTACCTACTTCCGTCTTTCTTTCCTTCCGTTCTTTCGGTTCAGCTTTTTTTTTTTCTGCTCTGTTTCGTTCTTGCTCAATCAGCCAGACGACGAGTTTCTTTTTGCTTCGGTCTTCCATCACGTAGGAAATCCTTAAGGCAAGGGTGGCCAACCGTGGCGCATTTTATAATTTCTGATGGCGCATAGAGCAAGTTATTTAGAGCAAGAGTTAGAGTAAAATATTATTATCGTTATTAGAGTAAGATATTATTATATCATTGGAGTAAGACAGCATTGGAGTACTAGAGCGAGATATTATTATTTATTGGAGTAAATTATTTCGTCTTTTTCTATGTTTACTATGTTTATAAACACGTCTTTGTTGTTAAAATAATTTAGTGGCGCGTCGCAGCTCACTTGAGAAAAGATTGTCACGTAGGGCAATGCAAAAGTTTGGCCACTCCTGTCATAAGGTTTCTCATCTTTTGCACCAGAGATCTATTGCAAGCAAGGAACAGTTTAAAACACTCGATACTTTTTTTTTTTCATCTCCAAGGAACCATAGGTTCCATATCGCAACCTAATAATAGTTCTCTTGAAAAATAGCAAAACAGCGGACGCGTCGTAACAGCGACTTTATGATTCAGGACGCGTGGATGTCTATATTACGTAACGTTTATATTTCGAATAATGCTAGCTTTATCATTTGACTATTTAGACTCACACTGATGCTACAACTACGATAAATCAAATGTTGATGAAATATTATATAATCCAGAACCGTAAAGTCGCTGTCAGCAGCTGAACGAATTATTTTCTGTCGTGTTAAAAAGTGACTATTTATTTAGTTCTAGCTTTTTGCAATTTTATTATACAATCTAGATCTATATAGATCTCACTGTAAATAATAATAATAACAACAACAACAAAACAATAATAATAATTTAATTAAAATCATTTCCTACCTTTTCTTGTACATTAATAATAATAAAAATAATGATAGTGACGATGAAATAATTAATGGTAAATGTTGATAATAATAATAATAATAATAATAATAAACTAATTGAAAACATTGAATTTTGCACGTGAATTTATCTCTTAGTTTAGCTCAAAGTGCAAGTTGATATTTGCGCGATGACATTGATGCAAATCGATTTCAAAGGACCGAAGTACATGTTATTTATTATACTAACAGCCACGCACGCTCACGTACGTACAGCCAGGATCGGCGGAGTCGGCGGCCGCACGTGCACACCATGTTTCGATGACGTGCGAGTGTCGCGCGGAAACAAGCTAAATATAAGCCTGCTAGGAAAAAGAATAACACCTCCCGCCTAGAAACTGGCATTACTTGCCGCGAAACAGCAACTGCTAGCTGCTGCTCGCATTCGTTTCCGCCGCGACGTGCGACGCGTATTGCCGCGTATTACGTTTCCGACAGTGCAGCCGCGATCGCGACGAATCGCGCCTCGCCTCTCTTCGCTTCTGCGTCCTTTCCTCCCTCGTTTCGTTTCGTCTCGTCTCGACATCTCTTTCGCCGTCGATGTAAAATGATAACACGACCGTCCACGTCGAACGATGTCGACAGCAACGTTCTCCTTTAGAGACGGTTATGGCGTTTACGATAGAACTGCTAACTAAAATGGTCAAAATGAACAATTCGCGATTTCAGATAGACGCAAGACAATACGTGTTTTTAAAAAATTTAAATAATCCTTCATAAAATGTCTGAGAAAGTTTGTATTACAAAGTGCACCAGAGCTACCAAAAAATGGTCAAAATGACCAATTCGCGATTTTAGATAGACGCAAGACAATACGTATTTTTTAAAAAATTTAAATAATCCTTCGTAAAATGTGTGAGAAAGTTTGTATTACAAAGTGCACTAGAGCTACCAAAAAATGGTCAAAATGACCAATTCGCGATTTTAGATAGACGCAAGACAATACGTGTTTTTGAAAAATTTAAATAATCTTTCGTAAAATGTGTGAGAAAGTTTGTATTACAAAGTGCATTAGAGCTACCAAAAAATGGTCAAAATGACCAATTCGCGATTTCAGATAGACGCAAGACAATACGTATTTTTTAAAAAATTTAAATAATCCTTCGTAAAATGTGTGAGAAAGTTTGTATTACAAAGTGCACTAGAGCTACCAAAAAATGGTCAAAATGACCAATTCGCGATTTTAGATAGACGCAAGACAATACGTGTTTTTGAAAAATTTAAATAATCTTTCGTAAAATGTGTGAGAAAGTTTGTATTACAAAGTGCACTAGAGCTACCAGGAAATGGTCAAAATGACCAATTCACGATTTTAGATATACCGTGTAAAAAACGGTGCGTTTCTTAACGATTAATTTAAATTACAAAGTTTTTCTTTTCCCTTTTTCGCGCTTCAATAGTCGGTAGTTCTAGCGTTTAATTTGCATCGTACAGAGACGAGGAAACACACGAGCGGAAACGTTTCGTCGAAATCGGACGAAACGCAAGTTTGAGCGATTCGTTCGTATTGTACAAACACCTGCCGGCTGTTTCTCACCGCGTGACAGTCGTGTGCGTCGATTTGTGAGCATCGTCGTCTCGCCTGTGGATGTCGCGAAAGTGTCGCGTCGTCGCCACGACGAGATTAAATTTTCACGCGGAGATACGGAACGGTGTACACTGTGTTCACCGCCGTTGCGTAATACGTTGTGTGCACGCAACGTAATGTGGGTATAATTGTTCGACGTCGTCTGTTGTATAATGCGCGTGTAATACGGTTTCCAGCGCGGATCCAGCCGCGGAGCGAGTCACGAGCGAGGCGTCGTCGCGCGAGCATCACGCTTCGCTAGCCCGTTGCTTGTCTTTCGGGTGAACGCGATCGTTTTTCAGACAGATCGGGTAATTGACAACCTTGAATCGATCGCGAACCCGATTCGTCGCGACTGTGAAACGCGTTTGCGTTTCATGCACGCAGTGTTGGTAGTGTTGGGCACCCGTCGCACGTTCTCTGCCCCGACGCGATTCCATTCGCCTGATTCGGCCGATTCGTGATACATAATTCACGAATATTTTACACGTTATAATAGTGTTGACACTAATGCAGTCTTACACTAATCTTGCTGCTTCTTTCGCCAAGTTATCGTAGAATCATTCGCGAACACTTTACACGTTGATAATAGTGCTACACTGTCGTGACACATCGTTTGCGAATGTTTTACACGTTGTAATAGTGTTATGCTGTCGTGATACATCTTTCACGGTTATTTTACACATTGTGTTGTAGTAGTGTTTAATGTTGTGCTACTTCCTTCGTCAAATTATTCTAGAATCATTCGCGAATATTTTACACGTTACAATAATGTTAGACTGTCGTGATGCATCTTTCACGAATACTTTACACGTTGTGTTACAATAGTGTTATAGTAGATAGTGTTTAATGTTGTTGCTTCCTTCGTCATGTTATTCTAGAATCATTCGCGAATACTTTACACGTTATAATAATGTTAGACTATCGTGATGCATCCTTCACGAATACTTTACACGTTGTGTTATAATAGATAGTGTTATAGTAGATAGTATTTAGTAGATAGTGTTATAGTAGATAGTGTTTAATGTTGTTGCTTCCTTCGTCATGTTATTCTAGAATCATTCGCGAATATTTTACACGTTATAATAATGTTAGACTGTCGTGATGCATCCTTCACGAATACTTTGTTACAATATTGTGTTACAATAGTGTTATAGTAGATAGTGTTTAATGTTGTTGCTTCCTTCGTCATGTTATTCTAGAATCATTCGTGAATACTTTATACGTTACAATAGTGTTAGATTATCGTGACACACCATTCGCGAATATTTTACACGTTATAATAGTGTTAGACTGTCGTGATACATCTTTCGCGAATAGTTTACACTATGTGTTATAATAGTGTTGTAATAGTGTTTAATATTGTTGCTTCCTTCGTCATGTTATTCTAGAATCATTCGCGAATACTTTACACGTTATAATAGTATCGCACTGTCGTGTTACATCATTCGCGAATATTTTGCACGTTATAACAGTGTTACACTAATATAGTGTTTAATCTCGCTGCTTCCCTCGTCAAGTTATTGTAAAATCATTCGCGAATACTTTACACGTTATAATAATGTTAGACTATCGTGATGCATCCTTCACGAATACTTTACACGTTGTGTTATAATAGATAGTGTTATAGTAGATAGTGTTTAGTAGATAGTGTTATAGTAGATAGTGTTTAATATTGTTGCTTCCTTCGTCATGTTATTCTAGAATCATTCGCGAATATTTTACACGTTATAATAATGTTAGACTGTCGTGATGCATCTTTCATGAATACTTTACACGTTGTGTTACAATAGTGTTATAGTAGATAGTGTTTAATGTTGTTGCTTCCTTCGTCATGTTATTCTAGAATCATTCGTGAATACTTTATACGTTATAATAGTGTTAGATTATCGTGACACCATTCGCGAATATTTTACACGTTATAATAGTGTTAGACTGTCGTGATACATCTTTCGCGAATAGTTTACACTATGTGTTATAATAGTGTTGTAATAGTGTTTAATATTGTTGCTTCCTTCGTCATGTTATTCTAGAATCATTCGCGAATACTTTACACGTTATAATAGTATCGCACTGTCGTGTTACATCATTCGCGAATATTTTGCACGTTATAACAGTGTTACACTAATATAGTGTTTAATCTCGCTGCTTCCCTCGTCAGTTAGTGTTATTGTAAAATCATTCGCGAATACTTTACACGTTATAATAATGTTAGACTATCGTGATGCATCCTTCACGAATACTTTACACGTTGTGTTATAATAGATAGTGTTATAGTAGATAGTGTTTAGTAGATAGTGTTATAGTAGATAGTGTTTAATATTTTTGCTTCCTTCGTCATGTTATTCTAGAATCATTCGCGAATATTTTACACGTTATAATAATGTTAGACTGTCGTGATGCATCTTTCACGAATACTTTACACGTTGTGTTACAATAGTGTTATAGTAGATAGTGTTTAATGTTATTGCTTCCTTCGTCATGTTATTCTAGAATCATTCGCGAATACTTTACACGTTATAATAGTATCGCACTGTCGTGTTACATCATTCGCGAATATTTTGCACGTTATAACAGTGTTACACTAATATAGTGTTTAATCTCGCTGCTTCCCTCGTCAAGTTATTGCGGAATCGTCGCGGAAACAGAATCGTACGTGGTTCAACGCGGATCGAATTGACTGGATAGAGACGTTTGCGATCTGCCCGCGAGTCGGTGAAATATTTGTATTGACGAGTTATCGTTGACGGGAAATCGTTCAGCCAGCCAGTTGTAGTTTGTTGAGAAGGCAGAGGTATTTGCGATCGAACGATTCGCGAAGTGAATACGAAAGGAACTGAAAGTACGGTCGCACGAGATTTACTTGTTAAACGATAGCGAAAGAATATACTGGAAGAATGCCCTAGCGACAATGTCGAATCGAAAGGAAGATCCACGAGATAGTAAATGATTTCTGACCTTTTAGCGGAAAGAAAGTATAGGAGAAAGGCCCATTGCTCGATTAACGACAGGATATGCTAAAATAATATCTAATCGAGAAGGCTGTCTCTGCCTTCTACAAACAGCTGTGAAAAATCGATAAAATCAACGACAGGATATGCTAAAATAATATCTAATCGAGAAGGCTGTCTCTGCCTTCTACAAACAGCTGTGAAAAATCGAGCAAAGAAGATCAACTCGATGGACACAAATCTATGCCATAAAGTGTCACAAAATCTGTACTACAAAGTACCATATAAGTACTTAGATCTCTTCTGAAAATAGCCACTTTTAAATTTAATGTGTCTTTAAATCTGCACCAAAAAAAAAAAAAAAAAAAAAAAAAGAATAAAAAGAATAAAAAGCCATCGGCTGCAACGTCGCATCGTTCTCCCCTCTAGTCGTGTGAATCATGGTATCGACGCAGCTGAGATCCACGAAAGAACAGCGTCGAAGAAATTTACGAGACAAAACGGAGAGCGATAAGAGCACCGACGATTCGTTTACGTAACGCGCACTCGAGAGAGAAGCGCAAGGTGCGGCCGTCGAAACGTGATCGCAGTCGCTCTTTGAAACAATAATTCGTGCCTCTGAAGTACAATTTTTCCAATCTTCTCGTCGATCGATGCGCCTCGAATGGCGTGGTTTTCGATCTCGACGGATCTAGTCGAGAAGCACTCCATTATTCTTTTTCCACCGATTCGCCAGTGCCGTCAAGGTCGGAGGATGTTGAAAACTCTCCCGTTCTGCTCGATTTCAGAGCGAGGCGAACTTTTGCCAGAAATCCGATCGAATGCGATTGGATTCGTTGGACAGTGAAGATAATACGAGACGTGAGATAATAAATATACGCGTAACGCGAATAGCGTAATAACGTATAAATTCGTATATATATAGTAATGCACAAATACGTATAATTAATTATACACGATATTATTATAGAAACAAAGTTGCGCGACACGCATCGTATATATACGTTATATAATAATCGCAAATAATAATACGCGCTACGATTTTTACGATGTCCGTTCGACAAAAGTGTGCACACACGGTCGAGTGGTACGGTCATCTGGAAGGGGAACGAACGATCGACAGTGTCGCGAGTTAGCGGATGGCGCGAAAAGGGAAAAATGGCAGAAGCGAAACACGCGTGGGCCACGTTGAAGCTGGCCAGAAGGTTGACGTTGTTGAACAACGGGGCGAACACGGTGCACGCTGACGGTTCGACGACGATTTGGTACGACGTACCCGCGCCCGTGATAATACACTGTTGCCAACAATTGCCAGGAGACGCGTTAGAATCCGAGGAGATCTCCGACTGTTCGGTCGAGAAACCAGCGACCGCTGTGACCGATAGCAACGAACCATCGACGACGACGACGACGACGACGACCGATGTTCGAGATAATAGCAATCGACGCAAAAACACGGTGGAATTGACGGCGGTCACGTCGGTGAAAACCGACGACGAGGGAGTGCCGAGGATCAGCTTCAGCTTCCTACAGGCGGACGACGACCAAGAATCAAGAACGACGGAGCTGGCGAGAGAGTCGAGCGCGGCCGTGACCTCGGGCGAGAACGACGACCAAGAGGACGCGTCGACGCGAGATCAGCTGTACGATTTCCCCAGGAATTCGTACGTGGTTCTCGACGAAATCGAAAGCGAGAAAGCGGTAGAAAGCAGCGGGGCAGCCGCCAACGCGGTGGAGATTTCGAGTCCGGAGAAATTTCCACGCGCGGTGCCGATTGAGACTCGAAACGAGCCGAAGCACGGAGAGGAGTCGACCTCGACAGAGTCGCAAGCATTCGACGTGGAGAGAGCGAGCGATCGAGTTCAAGGGTCCAACGTCGGGGATCTCGAATGCCCCGACGACGTCTCGAATGCTCCCTCGAACGTCGTCTCTTGGCGAAGGGGTCGTCGTTACCCGAAGGTATTGCCGCAAAGGGAACGCGTCGCGATTGGACCGGGCGATAAATCTGTAAGCGAAGCTCTCTCGAGTCTCGCGCGAGACTCGAGGGATGCTCGGGCAAAAGATTTCTCGCCAGGGCTCGGTTACTTAACCAGTGGAAAACCTGCAGCGTGCAACCTGAAATTGCAGAGACATCGGCTGGAGAAGGCGTGGGAGAAAATGCGAAGCTGGCTGAGGGAGGAGACCTCGCGGATCAACGACGTGGTGAACAAACACGCGAGATTGCAGGCTGTCGGTGCTCTCGCCGAGGAGTCGTGCAGCCTCACGTCCGTGTCGAAAAGCGCGTCTTACGACCTGACCAAGGCGAGGACGCGGCAGCTGGGCTCGATCCTCAGGGTCGAGGAGTTCGGTTTGTCCTCCGTCTCGGAGGAGAATCTTCACTCGTTCCCCTCTCGCTCTTCAGCAGCCGCCGTGGTCGTTTCGTCGAGAAGCAGGAGCAACCTTCGAGCAACGAAGGCAACGAAGGCAACGAAGAGCAACGAAAGTCTGGGGAAAATGGTCGCGTGCTCGGACGACAACCGTTCGTTGAATGAACAGCCGAGCATGGACATCTCCCGCAGCATGGACAAACTCTGCTCCGACGAGCAGAATGGGAACGACGAGGAGGCGATCGCCCCGGAGATCGAGACCATCAGGGATCACGCTCGAAACGCCGGCTTGATTAAGAGGAGAATGCTGGGGTCAATCAAAGGGTTAATGGCCTCCACTCATCTTCTACACTCGCCTTCTGCGCACGAGGCCGACGAGGTAACTTCGTTCCCTCCCTCGCTCTATTCGTCGCGTGATCCGATTGCGAAATTAAACCGAAGCAACGAAATTCTCCTTTCTCGCGAACCTCCGTGAACCTCCGTGAACCTCCGTGAACCTCCGTGAACCTCCGTGAACCTGCTCTCTCCCCCCACGCTCGGTCGCTCGGCGTTAGTCCCATTCCCGTGCATCCTAAAAACATTACCAGCCATAACTGTTTAGAAACAGTCGAGAGACCAAAGAAAAACGATCCGAGCGAAGAAAGTGTGAGAAAGTAGAGAAAACCGACTTTGTTCTGCGTTAATTTGATGATACTCGCGTCTAACTAATGCACGTGCGTGCGTGTATACAGGGTGCTCGCGTCGTTTTTTCTCGGGAAAGTTTCCTACGACCAACGATTCTTTATGTTTGCAATATTTTTTTCACGAAATTGAGCCGAAAAAAAGTATTATAATTTAACACGCTCGTGGTGTATCTTTGTGGCCAAAATGGGCATTAACGAGCGAGACTCGTGGTGTGTAAGTTTGTTTAGACTTTGAAGTTAACCTCTTGCGCTGGCAACTGATTTCGCGGACCATAACGAGTGACCAAACCCTATACAATAATCCGTCCTTTTTTTTTTTTTTTGAGTTACCGTCGGCACGATGTCGCTGGATAGAAACGATTAAAAAGTAATAAATTTATTATTCGTTTTGCCTGGGTTATATTCAAATATGATTAAAACTGAGAAAATATAGCAATTTCGGGACAAAAAATTTTCAACGTGTGGAGCACGTCGTTCCAGCGCGAAGATGTTAACCTCTTGCGCTGGCAACTGATTTCGCGGACCATAACGAGTGACCAAACCGTGTACAATAATTCGTCGCTTTCTTTTTGAACTACCGTCGGTACGATATCGCTGGATAGAAACGATTAAAAAGTAATAAATTTATTATTCGTTTTGCCTGGGTTATCTATCTAAATATGATTAAAACTGAGAAAATATAGCAACTTTTGGGACAAAAAGTTCTCGACGTCGTTTCAGCGCAAGAGGGGCCCTTAACGGCCCTTTTGGCTTCCCTCCGCGTCGAAAATTGACTTTTTGAATCGGTAAGAATTACGCGTGACTTCAGAACTTTAGAGACGCTTAAGTGGAACATCGCCAACACGCCCAAAAAGGTTGGGAAACTGTCGTACGAATTCAGGCTTATGCCGTTTGTCGTTATGTCTCTCGTCGCGTATCTGGGAAATACGCGCTTCAGCGTCAAAGACCTGCAAGATAATCGGCCGGAGAAATTGCGAGGCACGCGTGGAAAATTCAGCGTAGGAAAGAAAGCAGAGGAGGCAACCTCTGGTGTAGAGAGGACTCGTGAGAGGTCCACCGCGCGTTAATAGCTCGCTCTATGGAGATAGTACCCGCGACCTCCGCGATTTCACCCGCGTGTCACGTGAACCTAAGCGGAGGAAATCTCGAAGGCAAAAGGGAAAGGAAACCGTACACGTCGGCTGCGATCTCTCACGATATTTCTTCACCTTCTGTTTTCTTTCTTCGTTCGTCGAGAGTCAACCAACTGCGGCGCCGATTCCTCCGGACGATCGATCCGCCGATTCCATCTCTTCCCGAGAGAGCAGCGCTGTTTTTCCATTTACTTTCCGATTACTTTCGAGTTAGTTTCGACCGGACTGAAAACACCTGCGATCTCTTCTCGCAGCTCCTAATCACCGCCAATGCTTAATTAATCACTGTCAACTGCTTCTTGATCCTAACAAGATGGATCTAACGTGATATTGTTCAATTAAGAAATCGAAATTCAACGTGCAAGATCTGAACTTAAAGTTCGGTGAAATATTATTCGAATTATATCCAGAAACAATATCGTTCAATTATTGTTATCATCTATAAAATCATTATCACTACACCACTAATCTTTGTATTTAAAATACTATGATTAAATTTTCCAATTCTCTGGATGTAAGCAAGATAGATCTACATTTAAAGTGCAATGCAATATTATTCGAATTATATCCAGAAACAATATCATTCAATTATTGTTATCATCTATAAAATCATTATCACTACACCACTAATCTTTGTATTTAAAATACTATGATTAAATTTTCCAATTCTCTGGATGAAAGCAAGATAGATCTACATTTAAAGTGCAATGCAATATTGTTCAATTATTATTGTTGTTGTTATCTGTAGAATTTTTATCACACGTGATAAAATATGCACTAAGATTAGATCTACTAAATGGGTTGTCATATTTGTGATGAAAAAAATATATGGTCCAATTAAAAAAAAACAAAGACCTTGAGAACTTCAAAACCCATCGAAAAATTAATACGCCATATTCTGCTTTCCATAAAACCATACAACCTTTGTATCAAACGTCTGTTTTAATGTTTTCATTAGACGCGTAATTTAAAAATTATTTCACACACGTGCAAGTTACGTGAATCACCCTGTATATACGCGCGTATAACTATATTCAATCTGAGGTATTAATTAACCTTTTACTTGGAGCGGTTTCGACGCCACTTTCACCGAACAGACTAAATTTTTGTTCGCAAACAAAGTAAAACAGTGCGTCTCGTTTCGTTTCATTCGATCAAATTTATTAATCCGACGGATGAGAACCCTTCGAGTATAGTTCGCAAGTGATACAAATGATCATCACACGAGAAAAAAAAAAGATGTCGTTTCTATCGGACGATCTTACTTTTCGACTCGTATTTAATTTCGCTCGTTATTTAAACTGATGGATCGCATTTGAAGTTGATCTCATCTGCATGCGATGCATAATTAATCTCTCCCTCGCAATCATAAATATGCTGAACAACGTGGAATCGATAGATCAACAACGAATCTCAATTCGCGTTGTCGAGATTGACAATTAAGATTTTTCAAAGATCACTCTCTTATATTTGGCGATCGTTTGGCGATCAATTATTTCGTTCAATCGTACATCGCAGGTAGCGTGATTCGTATTCGTGACTCAAACGTAATCAAACTTGATTTCCAGGTATAAACGAGAACGATATAATGAATTTTTACCGCAAATAATGGCTTGGAAAGCCGTCCAGTCAGAAAGTCAACTCGAAAGGTCGAGTTAGACGTAACATAGCAGGAAATACTGGTGAAATGACATTTCCGATATACCTTCCTCTCTTCGATCTAGCTATTTGGCGTGTCGTTTCATTTCGTTTCATTTTGTTTCTAAAACTTGTAATTTTACCTCCGGAATTACCTGGAAGAGCAACGTGTTACGGACTTACTCGGTTTAGGTTATGTTTAGGTTAGGTTTACGAGTGTTTACCCGCCCGGGCAGCATAAGCTCTCGATTAGAGCCAGTAACAAACTCTTCAAGACGGTTACTTTCTACTTTTAATTAAACTTTGTTGTTTCTCAATATCTGCCGCCGTTGTTCGCAACGTTTCGTTTTCAAACGTTTGCTAGTTGTAAGTTTCTGTCGTCTCTTCAGATTCTTCGTTCTCTCGCCTCGTTAACCGCTCTTGAAAATCCATTCGTGTTCTGGCATTTGTGCGTGTCGATGTCTGTTTTTCGATTAACCTCGCGTCTCCACGATACGAAAATCTAAACGAAAGTGTAAATTTGCATTTTACAAAAGTAAACGCGTGCTCATCTTAACGAGCTACGACTTCTACTCTCAACCGCTTGTTCTTCTTCTTTTCTTTTCTTTTTTCCATTTAACCTTTGGAAACTTGAATTTGAAATTTATCACGGCTGTAGGACTAACTACAGAATGAGAATTTTACGCTTTGTACATCGAGGTTACAGTCTTTAAGGAAAGTGTAGATGCAGTTAGCAAGCTTGGATATCTTTAGCAATTATCACTCGTCAACTCTTAGGAGCGAGAATAATTTGTATTTGCTGAGATTCTCGATAAGTTTAGTCCTTTCGGGAAAGCGGTTGTTTAGTGCTGAGAGGAGAAATTAATATTGGCTTCTGGTTGCAGGGCGGACAAGGTGGATTCGAAGATGTTCGAAGGTATGTGAAGCAAGGTGGTGATTTCTGCAAGGATCTAGCTTCGATCCTACATGAAAGGTAAATTCTTCTTTGAACATTCCTTCGCGACACGTATCTATTTTATATATATATATACATACATATACACACACATATAAATAATATAATATATAAATTATAATAACACAATATATATATGGTATAAATTACAATAATATAATTTATATATTTATATAATATATATTATATATATATATAGTATAAATTATATACTATAATACAATGTATATTATATATATAAATATATATATTATATTACATACTATAATATAATTATATTTTATAATTTATATATATATATATTATATTATAATTTATACTATATATATATATATAATAATAATAATAATAATATATGTGTAATTATAATATTATATAATATATATATATATACACTATCTTTATATAGATATATACTTCTTTATGTATATACACTATCTTTTTTCATACAGTGTGTTTGATAAGAACGTGGACGTCATTCCTCTGAAAATATGAAATATTCCTTTTGTAAAACGATTTTGCACGGTTTCCGTTTTTCCGCTTTTTCCTGTTTCAGGGCGGAGTTAGAAGCGGCTTATGCCAAAGGGCTGAGCAAGCTGAGCAACAAACTGACCAAGGCCTGCGCAAAAGATCAAGGTATCCTTTCAAGTTGCTCGCTTCTTTCGGTGCGGATTCCGCTTCACGCGATGTTAATCGAAGAAAGTAGCAGAGACGAAGTGTGATATATAAATCTTTTAAATAACGCAGGTGGTAACGGAAGCGGAGGTGTGAACGAGGCATGGAGATGCGTCGGCGAGGAGATGGAGGCCGCCGCGGAGGCCCACAGGATCTGGGGAATCACGCTCAGCGAACAAATTGCCAAGCCCCTCAGAGTGAGTTTACATCACGCTTGAAAAAGAGAAAAGAAAACCATAGAAATGCGTTGACAATCGTAGCATTTGAAAATCGTATCGAAGAAATGACAGCGCAAGGAATAGAAGGAAGCTCGCAATGAAACGGAGAGCGCTAACTTTTATTCGTATATTTTATGGAAATCATTATTCAAATCCTTAAAAATACTGTAAGTTTGCAGAACTGTTCTGTTTGAAAAAATCATAAACTGGTCATTTCGATCAGTGTGGTAGTTCTAGTGTTCTAATGTCATCGTTTCGTATGTTAACGCATTCTTCTTCACTAAATCGTAGAGAAAGCATAGACTTATTTATTAGAGAAGAGAGACTCAGCGTCCAATGTGTTACCTCCGTTTTGCATTCTTGTTCTTCTTCGTCCGCATTCGTGATAAACGCTTTCGGCTCGTCGAACGAGAAAGAGGCGTTGAAGAAAGAGTCGTGGACGTGTCCGCAGGTGGGAGTAGCCGAGGCCCAAGGTCGTTCGAGGAAATCCATCGAGAACTCAGTGGACAAAGCCGGCAAATCTCTTCACGAGTGGCGTAACATCGCGACGAAAAGCAAAAAGCAGAGTTTCGCCTGTGCCAGAGAGAACGAGAGGTTGCAAGACCTGGCAAGGTTACAATCGATCAGTCAGAGCCAGCAGAACAACAACAAATCGTCGAGCCATCACATGACGGAGAAGGAGGCTAGCAAGCTCGAGACAAGGAGAAGAAAGGCCGAGGATTCGTCCCGCAGGGCTGACACGGAGTTCTACACGGTGAGCGTGAGAGCCGAGAGAGCCAGGCTCGAGTACGAAAGCACCGTGAGGAAAGGTGCTAAACAAATGGAACTCCTCGAGGAGGAACGACTAAGCGCTCTCAAAGATCTCGCCAATGTTTATCTGGCTCACCTGCAAGCCTTGGCTCCCCGTCTGCAACAGGTACGCATCGTAGCATCGCACATCGTTTTTACGTAAAAGTTGTTGCAAGATCAACCAACCAATCGACCATCTTTTCTTTCTATCATCTTCTCTTTGTAGAGTGCAGACCGTTTGGCAGCTCCTATACGCAACTGCAACGTGTCCCAGGATATCGAGATCTTGAAGAATCTTATACGCAGAGTAGAAAGCAACGAGGGGTGCAACGTCGAGCAGTTGCTCCCAGACTTCTATGCTGAACACGTTACTCTGGCGATGAACAGGGAACGTCGGAAACAAGCGCTGGTAAGAGTCCTCCATCTGATCAGACAAGACCTGGAACGGGAGAGACGCGGTAGAGAGGGTTTGGAAACTCTTCATCGAGCTTTTATCGCAACACCGGCGTTCGCGGCGGATGAGAGCACGCAAAACGTAACGGAGAAGCTACACCATGTACGGCTGCTCTTTCTTCCTCTTTTTCTTTTACCTGTAACTTTTATTCTGCAACTTTTCTCCTTTCTTTTCTTTTAGATGCGTTCTATGTTACTGTATCTAGAAGCAGCGAGGTACAAAGTTGGCGGGACATTGGCCGAGGTGGAGGGCAGCAAACGAGACAAACACCCGCTGGCCGACCATATTTTAGTTTCAAGGGACAAACAGGGCTTGCAGCAGAGTGTCCTTAAGGTAAATCCGACGAATCTGAAGTTCACCTGTTCAAATTTCAACTGACAAAGTGTTATATATTACATTAATTAATGTAATATAACACGATATAAAACTAATATAAATATAATAATATAATATAAAATTAATATAATAATATAAAAAAATTAATACTATAAAACTATATATATATATATATAATATCAAATTAATATAATATAAAACATATAACATGAAATTTTATACATTACGCAGATTCCTTCTTGGGCAAAGAACGAATCGTTCGAGATTCAGTACGACGAAGACGAAATGGACGTTCACCTCGTGAAGGACCACGATGCCGAGAGTCGCCACTGGGCCGATCGGACAGCTGGCGACGGAAACTCGGAGAATCCGCCGGACGAAGACGACTTTAGCGATTTCGACGAGTTCAGTAGTCAATCCGAAGACAATAATAATCAAGACGTGGACGCCACCGAAACCAGCGGCAAATCGGATGGAACGGAGCAGTGCAGGGCGATCTATCAATATTCGGCGAATTTGAACGACGAGCTTAGCCTAAGTCCCGGGGACTTGATAACGGTGCATCAGAAACAACCGGATGGTTGGTGGATAGGCGAATGTAGAGGGCGAACTGGAATATTTCCAGCCACTTACGTTCAAGTTATTCATTAGTTATTCTTGACGCTTCACTCTGCCCGAGTATTCATAATTTAAGCACTGACGTCGAAGAAAAAATACGTGTGATGTATAAATGCAATTATAATAATGAATAACAACGAAAGTTATTAACTATACAGATGAGCAAACTACTACCAAAGTACGCTTGAAATTAGAACGTGACTCGTCTTTCAGAAAGAAAGAAAGAAAGAAAGAAAGAAAGAAAACAGAAAAAGTCAAATTTCACTGTACAAACACATCTTATTTCGAGCGTGTGCTACTAAATTATAGTAACGTGAAAATATTCGTCGAACGTGTCTTGTAAGACATTACTAAATATCTATTTATATTGATAAAGTGCCAATAATAGCATATTACGCGTAGAAACTGTGCGGAACGCGTGAAAACAGAACAAGACAAAGTTAATGTTTCCGCCAGTCTTGTAAATCGTCATCGAGAAGGAAACGTAGTTTGTACAACGAAGTATTTCTCTTTGTTCGTATATTGCGCATTGTAATTTATAATGAAGTTGTAAATGTAAGCGTGACGCGAGTCGTTTTCATAATTGACAGAAGAAAAAAAAGTAAGCGAGTAGTTTCTTCTTTAAATTAATCTGAATACTGCTTATTCACGCAGCGTCCACGCATGAAATTAAACAGCGTGATATGTATATAATCTGTTCGATTCCCGAGAGAAATTTCACTGTAAATAGTACTTAGCCGCGTTGAATAACTTAAGCGTTGTACGTGACAAAACTTTTAATTAAAGTTCGTTTATTTATTTGTCTTTTCTCAACTCGCTCGTAATAATCTCGTGTGATCATCGTTAATCGCAAAGTTCATCCGCGTAATCCCTCTCCAATTGTACCATTACTTCACTGATTATGCGACTATCGTTAACTGCAAATATCAAAAGATTTTTTATCACTACAACTGGTAGAATGTTTCACATTCGTGCAAAAGTTCGTGGCAATACATCGTATAGGGTATTATTATTTTATTACAATAAATCTCTCTTACTGCAGAACGGTGGGACGTTGGAAGTTGCGACAAAGAATGTCCCTCGCTGAGGATAATTTATCGCGTTTATGCCCATCTCGGTGCAAGTACTTTTATCGCAAAACTCTGCTGCCACTCGCTGTATCAAATTTCGATACGACAAGTCCCAATGATGTGCCCAGAAGGTGCAATTGTGCTTAACCTCGGATATCAACGACTCCGTCAAGTAAACGTACGAACGTCCGTGACTGCACACAGCCTTATTGATCACTGCCAACAGCAATTTGACATTTTATGGGACGAGAGGAAGTTTACAGCGATAAGCTTTTTTTTTTTTTAAAAAAACTAACAACAAGCAACACCTTCCAATGATTATCCGTGCATACCTCGAAGATGAATTGGTAGGTGATCAAAATACGAAGAATCGCAACCAGGTTGGCTTCTGCCACCGTTAGGAAAGAAATCGACGTGACCTAATGCAAATCGTTTGTTCGTTTAAATGCCTGATGAACAATGTGTATATCACGACGTGTGTATAACTATCGGTGTCAAACCTATCGGTTCTGGTAAACCTAATCCTATTTGCGAGAGCAATTTCCCATTGGTATGGATAATGTCAACGAACGATGCGTCAGATTTGTGAAGTTTCATCGTGTAATCAACGTCCCTGAAACAAGGTTGTGCAGGATCTAATCCTGTTATTCTTTCAACTCTCCATTTACTTTGTCTCTTCTTCAATTCTTTCGCGGCGAATCCACAAATATGTGCTCCAAGACTGTGGCCTACTAAATGCAATGGTCCCCAGTCATTCTCACGCATGCTTGTGTTCTGTACATGTTCTAGAAATCTTTATAGAACAGGCTCAATGAGATTTCGCGGTCGACGTTACGTCTTTTATTATGTCTGTACTAATACTGATGAAAAGGAGGACCTTGCAATTTGATATCCTATTACTCGTGTGTTAACTGCCGCTTTGTAGTAGTTCCAAGTATTGCGCCCGCCGCTCCAATCTACGACGACGACGTTAACGTCTTTCTAAAACACATTACGCAGAGTGAGAAGAAATTATTATTTAGATTCGCGTTGTTAGTAAAAATTAGAAGCATAACGCTGCTTCATCTAACATCTATCGCTTATTCAAGGGCCTACACTTTTCTAAAATATACCATCTCGTTACGTATAACGAGAAAACGATAATTTAAATGTAACCGTAATCACCCATTGAAGAAATGCCTTTTCCATTTCATTGATCCACGACTGTTGGCCATTCGACAAGAATCCGTGAACTATCACAATTGTCCTTCGCTCGATTTGAAAATCTGTCCACTCCAAACCAAATTGTTTGCCGATAACTACCTGAACGCGGTGCGGTTGTCTTCTCGAAGAAAGCAAAAATTGAACATTCAAAGCGTTTGTTCCGTTTGGATTGATCAGAAACAGCCATTCTAAGATTGTAGCTAATCCTCTTCCCAAGCCAAAACAATCCACTTCTTGATTTTCTTTGGAAAGTAGTATTTGGTAGTGAGTAAAACTCGAGGAATTCAAGATTGGAAAAATAAAATCCGTTGAATTTTTACTGCGAAAACTTGGTAAATTTTTTTCTACATGATACCCGCGTGTGTCTGTTTTTGCACTCGTTTCAACGATATGACTCTGCATGGCCGAAATTGCAGGAAACTGGATAAACATCAATATCAATATAAATATAAACCACATCATTTTCTTCGCTTAATTTCTAATCGTAACGAGAGACGCGTATCATATCGATGATAAGAGACGATACGAAGTATGTACGACGGACCAAGTTAAAGTCATGACCTAACGATAATACAGTTTACATTGCTAATTTCAAGTAATAATATATGCAGTTTACATTACTGATTTCAAGTAATAGAATGTTGCTTATCTAGATCTCTTCATGTTTTTCAAATATCTTAATATTCAAATTATGTTGCTAAAACAAAACGTTTGCTAGTAACAAACGATTTCTCAATTATTAGCAGAAATTTTATTCTGTATTAATAGTTCAGATATTAAGATATTCGAATATTCGAGTTTTAGATATGCGAGATTCTACGGTAGTTAAAAAAATTATGTTTCTGTTACAACGATATAATATAATAACAAACTTATTTCTATAATTAATCAATTATATAAATTAATTTTTTTTCTAAATTTATAATACTAAACATATTCTTATTAAGAAAAGTATATTTCTAAACTATTATTAGATATATATACATACATAATTTATTATATATCATTTGTACATGATACAAAAAAAAAACAGCGTTCATGTTGTATAAAATAATGCCATGAAGCGAGCACAGCATAAAACACAGCAATTTATATATTCAATTTTTGCTTCTTCCTTCTCCGCGTTTTTTCTTTCTTCCTCTTCTAGAAAAATAAAAAATGAAACGTTGATATTTGAATATAAATTTACGAGATAAATGATATACATTTCCTTACCATTGTTTGTTCAAAGTTTGTTTGGTTCGACGTGTTTTTACTACCTCCTTGGAAAGTACTGAAATCTACAGCTTTATAGTCGAATACTTTTGACGGCATCGTGTCTTTCTGTTTTAAATCCTTAATTATACGATTTTTTTCCCCTTTCTTTCGCGACCTGAAAAAGATATGCAATTTATCAACAATTATTATCTTACGAAATTTCATGCGTTTTGAATGCACATAAATATTATAACGTGGATATTTTTTAAGACTCATACTTGCAAATGATAAATCGAACTGAAATTTGAGAGATAAGACTCCAAACTTTGAGTATTTATTGGTATCCAAGATAAAACTTAATAAAAAACTTTGATATTGATATTATACATTAATTAAATTCTGATATTCCCAATGTAAATGCTATCGCTTCTGCATCATTATCATCAGCGATTTGACAGTTGATGATAATGACTAATACAACGAACACAATTGTATCAATAATATCTATACAGGTAGAATGCAATGTACAATATCGAAACTTTATTTTTTTATTATTATCTCGGAAACTAAAGTAGTCTTCTCTCCCTCTTCTATATACTTTTTTTTAATACTTATGTCTTAATATACCTACCGTGACAAATTAACAGATTCATTATTCGATATTTGTTTCTGATTCTGGTTTATACTTTTTTCTCTTAAATGCTCAGTTTCATTTGAATCTTGCTTTTCATGGTCACTAATTCTGGTTTCCAGCGGGGTTAGATTTAACGAGTTATCTTCAGCTTTCTCCTTCTGTGTATCATCTTGTTTGTTAATGTTTGAATCTCGTTTTCTTTTACGTCCCGACATTTGACTCAGTGGAATCTGAGATGATTTTCGTGGTAATTCCGATATACTTTTTCCTGCCACGATTTGAGAAACTTGTTTAAAATGTTCGTAAACTCTGTTTTTACTTTCTTCCAACTCCTTCTCTTTCTTCTTTAGTTCATTCTCTTCTTCTTTTCTTTGCCTTTCTCTTTCTCGTGCTTCTTCTTCCGCTATCATAGGTATAACCCGTTTGTACCGTTCAAACGGACTTATAAAGACAAATTTTTTTTTCTTTCCAGTACCTTTTTGTTCGTCCTTTTCCATCTCCTCGTCCTGTGAACAAGCAAGCAATCATAAAAATTACAATTGCCATCTTTTCTTCATTTTTGTACGAGACAATCATATATTACCTCAGATGAAACTGGACTGTCAAACACAGTCACTGTATGTTCCACCGTAATATTTGAGATTGGCTTTTCTAACGTGTTATCTTCGTCCAACAAACATGGCAAGTCTGCCCTTGCTTCCATACCACTGGGAATATCGTGACGAGAATGTATCCACGCTTCTGAATTGTTGATACTGTTTCTCTGTGTCAGTCTTTGCCTAATATCTTCTTCAATAACTGGTTTAATAAGTGGCTGTTCCCTGGCCTTCAGTATTATTTTGTGTAATTTTAACAAATTCTGTCGAACCAATGGTGGAATTGAATCGCAACACGCCAAAATTCCTTGCATTTCACGAGGTAATGTTTCAGCTATGTTCAACAGCATGTGATTTGGTAATACATAAGCGATGCTATCGTCCTCTTCTCTGGCGGTCTGATCCCTCCATTTATGCAATTCTTTTAAAGCATAAAGTTGTTTGTTATTAAACATTTTCTGACTTTTTCTATATATAATCATGCAACTCTCCTCTTTCCATACCGGCTTAAAATAAGTCTTTTTACAAATCTCTGTACTTCTATCGTACACAGCTTTCAAAATATTAATTTGTCCATTAGCAATCTCTATTAAAGCATTTTTTAATACATCCTTTATATATAATAAATAATGCGTGTCCTCTCTAGCGTATTTCATAAGTTTATCCGGTAATGGTCTTATGCGCCAATCAGCCATTTGAAAATGTTTATCAGGATCTACATTGCAGTAACGTTTTAGCAAATATGCTAAACTCAAGTACGGCAGATGAAGTTGTTTCGCCGCTTGGTGTGTATCGAACATATTTACTACATACAGAGACAAATCTCTCTGGAGCCACTGAATGTCTAAATCTGCACCATGAAAAACTTTTAATATCGCACGCTTAGTAAAAATCTCATTTAGCTCGTGTAATTCAGACCGCAACGATAGAGTATCTACCAAATAATCTGTATCTTTAGTCGAAATCTGCATCAAACAAGTAATTCCTTGGAAGCTTCTGTACGAGTGATGCTCCAAATCTACAGCAACTTCTTTGTACCGTTTTAAATCTTCTATCAATAACTTGATATCCGATGGATCTTTAACGATTATCAGAGGTGTTTCTTCCAGGGATTTATATTTTGTCGGTTCTGATTTTTCCAATTGATCGCCAGGGGGGACAAACATGTCCAGTTCGTATTCATAAGGGTGATTAAAAACTTCACCATCTTCACCTTCTTCTAAATAAATAGCCAAAGGTTTCAAGGAATTTGGTTTATCTTTAATTCTTGGACACCAAGGATTCGAACTATTGTCAATTTTGTCTTTGAACATGATTTGTGGCCTCTGGACATTTTTACCAGCCAATAAACGAACGGACTGAGAATTCTCCGTGACTTGTGACCGACAAACTTGATCGTTCCATCCGCCATTAATCGGCTGATTCATTACACGCGATACCACCAATTCCACTTCGGAGTTCTTAGTAATGCCACATTCTTTGTCCATCAAAGAGTTCTACAATATGCAAGATTTGTACTTAAGCATGGAAAACATAGAAAAAAAATATAGAAACAATATCTTCACGAGAACTTACAGCTCTGTCTAAAAATATGTCGTTTATTTCTAATAAAAGTTCGAACTTTTCTTCGATGTCACGATGCGATATGTTGCTTTTCATGCCAACTGTACCGAATAAATGCTGCATAACGTTCAACAACAATTTCGTATTTTCATTCTTAACCTTAAGGAAATTTGGAAAACACGAGTAATAACTAAAATTTGTTTCAATTGGTAAACCATTAGTACTTTTGATTCCAAACTTTATGGCATCGAATGTATCCTGGAATAGAACAATTATTTTATACATAAATTTGTTTAATCTACATTTGAAAAGAAAAAAGAAACAAAGTTTAGCGATACGGTTAGTGTAATCGTACCTGAACGTAATCGTGAAAACTATCGTATCCACGTATTACTTGATTAATTTCTTCATTTTCGTTCCCTTTGGTTTCATTTTCTAGCACTGGACAATCGACTTTGTTAGGTTCCATAATGTTAATTATTTCTCGTGTAAAAATACACGTTAACCTGCGTAGATCACAGACATCTGTGCGAAGATGTAAGACATATCGTGGGTAGTTTGCCACCAGAGGTCTCGCTAATTATAAGTAGTCATCTAGGAGATGATTCGGTCCATTCTAGCGACCAAAGCAGTCTTGTTATTAAGAAATCCACCAGTAGCGGGCCCTTTGGATAAAAAACAAAAAGTACGCCTTTACTTTCTTCTCTTTCATTCGTCATCGATTTTCCTTTCTTACCGACTAAGCTCTCATCGCTTAAAATCTCTACACAAAATTTATACAACACACGTTGTAAATATGTTTCATACACGAATTTACGTTTATATCAAGTATCAGACAAACACGATGTAGATCGATCTAACTTTGAATAATAAGACAATCCATTTTTTACAAAAGTTACATCAAATAACTTCAGCAAGTGGTATTCTGACATTTGTCGTATATTACGTGTATGATATGATGCGTCGAGTATCGACCAAACACAGTGTTGTAGATCAATTTTGAATAATAAAGTAACTCGTTTTTTAAAAGGATCACATTAAATTGAACTTTAGCAAGTGATATTTGCCTGAATTTTGATATTTGTCGTATATTATCGTTACATGTGTCGTGAACATAACCTACAATTTTCAAGTCTGTGTCGAGTATCGACCAAGCAGTGTCGTAGATCGATCTAACCTACGATAATAAGATAATCTGCTCTTTTATATAAAAATCACGTTAAATAGCTTTAGCAAGGAATATATATTGTGAATTTTGATACATTTGTCGCATGTTGTGCATATCATATATATAGTAAAGGTTATCTTCTGGCAAAGAAGGGAGATTGGAAAATGCAGCATGGTTCCAACAGGTAACAAGGAACATAACAGCAAACAGTGAAGCATTTCATCGATGATATTATCGATACAATCGATATAAGCGATATATTTTGCGTATACCGATTCGTGTATTTCAGAGTAAGATAAATAGCGTCGCATCGGAAAAACTGCGATCACGAATGAAACTCGCGAGATCGCGAAAGCCCTTTTTATATATATATATATATATTACGTATTTTCGTGGCATAGAAAATAAAGTCGAAGGATGGCGCTAGTATCACTGTAATCTGTCCATTCCCTGTCCTCAGCGTTCAAGTCCAAAATTAGTAAATAAAGATGGTGGCAGCGCGTGAACTGTGTGCGGTATCGTCACGCGAAAAATGTCTGGTAAAATGAAATGGAAGCGAAGAACGTGCACGATCGCTCAGAAAAGCTCGAAAGCCGCGGAGACTTAGTGACAGGGGTTACCGTAATAGACGATAACAATAGTGTAAATAGTGTATCATTCGTATAGTTCCCCGGGAGCGGAAAGCAGCCGCGAAAGAGGATAATTTGGCTCCAGAGTTCACTGTAAGGTACAAATTCTCGCTATTTTTAGACCCTACCCGAGTGTCGATTCTCATTCAGAGCATTCGTTCGTTCCATCGACGAACACGGGATCCTCTACTCGGAATAAAGGAATCTCACGAGCGAGCGTCGATATTCTATCGTGGGCGTCTTCGATTACTCAACAACGAACGAGGAAAGCCCGTTGTTACCATCATGTTGCCCTCCTCGTTGTCGCCGTCGTCGTCGACGTCGACGTCACCTTCGTTTTCGTTACGGTCTGGGAATCCGCCGTGCGTACTGGACGCGCAACGTCGACGTTCCATTCTCGCGCCGAACGATATCGCTCGAACGATATCGATCGAAATAATTAACGGATGTTCGCGAAAGAAGTCTTCGAAATATCAGAATGCTATTTTTATCGATAGAAACCTACATACCGTGCTATGCGCTTCAATCGCATACGATGCACCGATACGTGCACGCACATATAGTGACACACATTTTAGCTAACCCAATTGATAGGACGATTCTCACGTCGATGGTAAATTCGTTTCCGTATTCGGTACATCCGGAATCGAATTTACCATCCGTCGTTTTCTCGGGATCTTCGGGAGACCAGCGGAACTCGATCTTTCGATCCCGACCTTATCAACTGGACGGAGAAAGTATGACGATATTTTACATCTTTACGGTGTTCTATTGCATTTGTAAAATCGATGATTTCCTTCCGCAACGAGTTCAATTCGTTAATTTACCACGTAAGATTTTACGAGGCTGAAATACGCCGTGCGTTCAAATGATCGTAAATGAAATTCACCGGGTGGTCTATTAAGTCTTGGTGACTCAAACTTTTATCGCGAGAGATTGCGATCCACGCGTGCAATCACCCACGATGACCGTACCGAGAAAGAGAGAGAGAGAGAGAGAGAGAGAGAGAGAGAGAGAGAGAGAGAGAGAGAGAGAGGTTCATTCATGTATGCAATACCAGTATCGCTGCGCGATAGAATAATGGAGATTTTAATAATAATACGTGAATCACGAGATGCCATACAAGTCGTTGGATGACGTCATAGACGAACGACGTCCTCCCGGCTCGAGAAATATTCTACGAGGGGACAGTTTGAAGAAGCGAGTACTTTCGCGCTACTTTCTCCACCGTCGTTCGTGCCAAACAACGATGAACAGTGCCGACAGGAAAAAACGGGCATTCGTGTCGGTGCCGATTCAAAACTCGCAGCAAATGATCGCGACGAGTCTGCTTGACACTGTGAGTGCCACGCGTACGAAATTTGGTACACGGTGATCGCATCCTCAGTCGCACGCCGAACGAAATCTCTTCTTTATGCTTTGACTTCTTCGTTATATTGTTGCTATTTATGCATTTAACGTGATTAAAGTTACTTTTTTCTTTTTTGGTTACACAGCGTATCATCAATATTCATTTTGTATTTTCAAAAAGTTGAAAAGATACGTATACGTAAATTTATGTATTTTGTATATTTCTCAAACTCTACGCCGTGTACCACTTCGGGATAGTTCACTGAAAACTGTCTCGGCACTCAACGTGTTTATCGTTACGTGCGTTTCGAACTTTGGAAACTTTGATTGTTCGAGAAAGAGGAGAGAGAACAGTGGAGAGAATCGTCGATAAGTTCAAATTGTCGCATAGCGTTGGATGCACGTAAGAAAAGATAATTTCCCTCTAATTACTTCTTTGCGTTAATACGTCTTTTTTATATTACGAAACAACTTTTGTTTTTTTTACGTAAATAAGTGTCCTTTATGAAAATTTTTTTATGAGAAATAGCAATTACAAGCTGATAGACCCGTTTGAAGATTCTTCGTCAAACGTTAAGAGATAATTCTTCATTTGAATAGTCTATTATTAAATGCTCCTGAATTTCATTATATTCTTGTCCCTTTGAAGAACACTCAAGTGGATCTACGACGCGGAGACAGTGGCGAAGCCTACCAGGGGCTTCGAGAGTGATTACGCATTAATAACATCTCGGCTATTTTTCTCATTTTGGGCAAAGTTGGACTTTAGCGTAGAATTCGACGTATCTAAAATATTTTGATACGCAAAAAAACTACGACTACGGCACTTTTCTTTAAAAACACATTTCAGAATCAACGGTACAAATTATATATAAATAATTTTAAAAATTTGTCATTTGTAACATTATTATATAGATTTAATTTAGGTTGTCGTATCAAAATTTTTCAGTAATTTTAAAGGCATTGTGTTAGGTTGGCTAAAAAGTAGTTGCGTTTTTTTCTAACAGGTGGACACATGTTTGTACCTTAAAATGTAACCTAACTTCATTTCAGACCGCAAATTTATTGCATAACCTGATACTTGATTGTTCAAACTCGTTTTAGAAAAGGGAAATGCACGATCTCGTTGGAAACAGTTGTTCGTTCGGTGTCGATTTCAAAATGGAAAAAGGAAACATTTTCGTCATGTTTTGCTGTACCACTTCCGAAAAGAAAAGAAAAGAAACGCTCGTAAGAAATTATCCGACTCCGTATGCTGAAGAAGCCTTCGAACTATCTTCAGACTAGTGTCAGGCTAAATTTCACTTGTCGAGCGAAGGATGTCAAATCGTTCTTGGAACACTTTTTGTCGAAAAAGATAAGAACTTTTTCGAACGCAGAGTCGTGAAGTTGCCCGAAAGATGGCAAAAGGTAATCGAACAAAATGGTCAGTATATTAATAGTTTTTGTTTCTCACGAAAAATTCGCCTTGCACGGGAAAAAACGTAGTTACTTTTTTTGGCTAACATGACAGTATTCAAAAAATAGTACTCATCTTAGAAAAATGAATATTACTCCTGTGACAGGACTAAGAATTTCATGCTTGTAATTTATAACTTTTGTAACGGTTGTAGGTAATGTTGCAAATTGCATTGTGTTACCAATATCTCGTGACAGAAGAGTTTCCACTGTTGCCTGTACGAATATTTTCACCTCCATGCATCGACTCGAACACCGTGTGACACGAAAAAGATCGACGACGATTGTTCGAATCGTTTGCACGCAAAGATCTATAATCTACATAGTTTGTTGCGTCGACTTGGACTAGATGAAGGAGACGTAACAAGGTTCGGAAGCGATGTAACAAGGAACTAGAGGGAGGCGCGCGAGCATGCTTGCTCGATCGTCGACGTTTCGAGGTCGCAGAAGAGAATCAAAGTTGGCAAATTTTTCGATCGACCGTTGCCAAACGGCGCCTTCGCGCGTCGACCCTCGTCGAGTTTGCATCAGCGTGTCACTTTGGCAATTTCCTCTTTGGCTTTTAAAAATTTCGGTCAAAGGCAAGGAGAGAGAGAGAGAGAGAGAGAGATTTCGCGTTGAAAGAGGGAGTAGAAGGAGAAAGGATGAGGAAAAAACGGTAAGAGAGGACAGATTGCATCTTTTCTGGAGGGTAGGGTTAGGTTTAGGTTATCGCGCGTTCGATCGGCTCTCCGCGCGTTTATTTCTAATTGCTCTCTCGCTCGGATTTATCTCGTATTCTTTCAGACTTTGCCCGTTGACAGAAGATATTTTAGACTCGGTCTATAAATAGGACGTAAAAATTATCTGTGACCTGGCGTACGTCGTTCGCGCGAACGTTGCATCGAGATTGCCCAGCGACAGATCGCGGAAGATCACGACGATCGGCACATCGAACGTCGAATCGATCGATCGATCGATCGATCGGTTCTCCATCTCTGTAGGAGATGAAAGCGCACTCTCCTCCTCCTTCCTCTCAGGAATCGACGTCGCCCCTATTTACGAACCGCTGCTCTCGTTCGCTCTAGAACGAGTTGGTCCGGTTGGCGATCGATCGCCGATTTGGCCAGGAAGTCGTCGAAAAAAAGAGAGAAAGAGAGGAAATGGAAGTCATTAGGACATCAGCCCTGAAGCTGGTCTGCCCACGCGGTGGGTCTACGTGCCCGCTAAAAATATCGAAGCGGTACCGCGATCGAGTATCGAGAGCGAGACTGACGGAGGAAGAAAGAGCGAGATGGAAGAAAGAGCGCGCACGCACGTGTTCTGCTGTACTTAGTACAGCCGTACTTACTTCTGCTTACTATCCATAGTTCGTCGACGATTCAACCGCGTTCCGACTGTGATCTATTCGATTTCATTCGATTTCTATCGCAAGATGTCGATCGATGTTGTTCGATCTAAAATTAAACCAAACGTTTAACGAGAATAAGCAGAGGCTCTCGGGGGTCTAGGTTCGAAATCGTGAAAAAAAGTTGCACGGATTCTCCTGCAAAGACACGGAGGTTGTGCACGCGTCGAGATCAGCCGGGCAAAGGCGAAACAAAACGAACCAGAGCGGAATTTGTTTCGAAACCACAGAGGCCAAGGAGAGTCGTCGGGATCGTCGCTTTCGTCTCGCGCGCTTCATGCGTTCATCATTCTCCTCTCCTTTCCTTTCGTTTCGCCCTTTGTTTCTTGAATTCCGTCGACCGATCGACGAAGAAAGACCGATCGCTACGTAAAATACACCTGATCTTGACAATCCTGGTGCCTGCTACAAGCACCGGATTGATTCGAGTTTTTGGAGAGAACGACGAACTCTCGTTGTCGAAAGCAGCAACGAGATTTCTGTCGATTGGCGGCAGCGCGCAGACAGGAAACGGTGGAGCCAAGCACCAGCAGCATCGCTCGAGTCGTTAATCAGTGTGAGAGAGATGCACGCCGGCGCGGCGCGGCGCGGCGCGGCGTCTCGAAACCGAAAATAAACTCACCGCATTTTGTCCGTCTGTCGTTCCTTCTCGGTTTCATAGTAAACCCGATGATGATCCCGTACTTTGCCTCTTTTCCGTTATTCTCGATCGCGAGACACCCTCCGAGTCACACCGAGGGTCACCTTCGAGTCTCTCCTCGAGTTTCCTCCCTCTCTCTTCCTCGTAGAGGAAGTCTGGTCGAACGTGACCTCTGACGTCGCCGATCCACAGCGAATATAAATCCATTTGCGAACAGTGCTTTCCAACGCTCGATATCTCGATACCATTTCGTCACGAATTTTTTCCTATTACGAAATTGTTCTCATGGAACGATCATCTGCAAAACGAACAGCCGACGAGAAGGTCAAATTTTCCACTTGATCGTTTTCCTGCTCTTGAATCTCAACCTTGACACACGAATTAAACGAAACTCGACGTGACCAAAGAGACAAGATAATAATATTTATACTTTTCGCCACGTCGAGCATCGTTGAAAAATATTCTTTCATATCCTTACGCACGGTGAATAGAAAATGAGGTTCGTAATTTCTAGGTTAGACTCGCCGAAAAACTCGTGATAAACATGGGTCGAAAGATTAACAGTTTCAAAAGTACAAACGATTTCTCTTTTTCGATTGAAGCTGCAAACTTTGTCGCTTGAAGAGCTATCGTGCCGCGAACATTCATAGAAACTGAGGAGAAATGGTAGAAAGCCTCGTGTAACCTCGGAAAAAGAAGAAATTATAACGTAATCCGCTATTATATATACAGAGTGTGATAACTCTCGAAGCAAGTTTATATCTTCGAAACTATTTATTTTTTGACCCATGTTTATTAGGACTTTTTTTTCATCTATACTTTTCTCTGTTCACCCTGTATTAACCTCTTAACGCGCTTTAAATTAAAAGTTAAAAAGCGGTCGTTTTTCCACCAATTTTTTTCTTTTTTCTTTTTTCTTCGGGTGAGAGGAAATAAGCACAACACTATCTAACGTATATAGTATATTTGGTTGTATTTATGTAGAGAACCGAAACTGCAAGTTTCACGAGTGAACTCGGACGCGCGGAAAAAAAAAATCGTTTTCTTAAACCCGACTTAAAACTCGGGCGAATGCGTTAAAATGCGGTTAACCTAAAACATCATTGTTTTCACTTTAGATTGGGAAACACGTGACGTCTCCCAGATGTCATTGTGTGTGTGTGTGTCAAAGAGTTCAAAGCACGTTGTTGCGCATTTCGATCACAGTAGGGCACGTTTTGTTTTCAGATAAACGGAAGGAAAAATGGTGGTGGGTGAAGCGAGCATACACAATATAATGGGAGGAATGGAGAGCACGGGCGGGGTGCGACTTCACAATCACAAGCGGAAATTGAAGCAGAGGTACGAAGCTGTGACGAACGGTCGATTTGTTGCGACGAGGGGACACGGTGGATTCTGTGACGTTCGACGCGTTCGTCAAATATTCGGCTGTTTTTAAACTCGAAGTTTAACCCATTGGCGTAGAATAACGAGCGAGACTCGCGGTGTGTACTTTTGTGGCAATAATACGCATTCACGTGGGCAAGTGAATTAGTCGGGATAACGCTGCGTTGTATCGCGACTGATTTCGAATAATAATTATTCTGTACAATTACGAAATACGTTTCAATCGCGTTTCAGTTGATTGCGAAATCATTTTTTTTTGCTCGTAATCAAGCGCGGGCAAACGTAAAAATAATTTCGAGAAGCGTAGCGATGAACAGATTTTTACTCAAAGACAGAAGAAACACGTTTTAGACGTATATCTTTCGAAGATTCTGACAATGATATAATAATGCGATAAAAACAAACGAAACTTCGTTTCAACAAGTGAAAATAACGCTAATGATTGGGAATTGCGTTCCCAGAGATAATAATCGAAAAAGTTCCATCTTCGCGGAAACACCAGGTATAAACCCTTTATTTTTGGAAAAATTAGGGGATTAATCCCACTGCACCATAGATTTATTCGCAGCACAGATGCTAAAAAAGAGTGAGAATTACAAAAAGAAAAAATAGAAAAAGAGGAGTGAAACGACTTGGGAATGTGAACTTTACATATTCCAGAATGTTTCAAAAAGTATCACACTGAAATAAACTATCGATAACTAAAGAATTTTTTTTTTGGAAAATTTATTATTGATAAATACGTTATATTCTTCTACCGTACCACCATATCATCTAGTCAGCTTTTCAGCTGTTTTTTTGAGTCATTTCTACGCTGCATTGCCCAATTTTGCATTTTGTCCACAAAATATACATATTGACTGCCGCGCCAATGGGTTAAGTCCCTCCATTTGCACAGAATGAAAATCAGTACAATTTTCACTTTTATATTCAAAAACGTAGATTTCCTCTTTCTTCGTGTTATTGAACCTTCGTTAAATATTTCCGGGTTCGAGTTACGATATAATGTATAAATCTGAACACAGTCAAACGTGCGGTAAAAATACTGTGCGTTGAATGATACACCTTTTTTGCTATTTTAACGTGTGCTTAAGTCAAGCTATCGTCTCGTCGATGCTTTTTATGCTTGTTACAAGAAGAGTAGCGTTGTAATTTACTTATGTGTAGAAAGGGGCTTGCGTAAAGAAAAGTGCCGCGTAAATGGAGCTATGGGTGTAATTAATCAGGTCATCGTGATAATTAAAACCACGTCACTTTCGCTTTATACTTAGGTTCGACATCATCAAGAAGCTCGGTCAAGGTACTTACGGTAAAGTTCAGTTGGGTATCAATAAGGAGACTGGCCAGGAAGTGGCGATAAAAACTATAAAGAAATGCAAGATAGAGACGGAAGCGGATTTGATCAGGATACGAAGGGAGATTCAGATAATGTCGAGCGTGCAACACCCAAACATTATTCACATATACGAAGGTACGTGAATAATAAAAAACTGTCGTATCGTCTCATTTCTTTCCACGGTAGAAAGAACTTTCTAAAGAACGACGTTTTCGTTGAATTACATTTCAGAGTTATTGCAGAAGTGATCTGTTTGTAAAAATAAAACGAAATTGTATCATTAAGTATTTCGTGTGAAAGTTAAATTAATTTGTTTACAGTTGAACGATTTATTTGTTACTTCCTGAAATAAATTATTTACCGTTTGCCAGGATCTTTATTTGTTATTTGATTTCGATAGAAATAACTGGCTTCTCAAGTTGTATAACGTCCAATGTGTATATTTACTGTTTCTTGTTCTGCAACCACGGCATAGTTGCTATGCTTATCTATAGACAGAAGTTGAAATGGATATCGCTCGATTTTTTTGATGACGATACGAAGAAATTTAGATTTATATGCTCTTTACAAGTATTTCTAAAATATAATACTTTCCTCCCGCATTCGTCTCGATTATTTGCAACTTTAACAGATGCCCCCTTCCCCCCCCCTCCCAAATTTTCAGTTCATTGACAAATGTTCGAGGAAGCTGAGACAAGTTTCTTCCGTGATAACACACGTTAATAAATTATTTCGACTTTTATTTTCATTTCATTTTTCTTTTTCTTCGGTCGAATATTTTGGTCTCATTGATATTTATTTTGAATTATTTCAAATATTCTTGCATCATATCGTAAAATATTACACATTTTGATATTATTTCAAATTATTTTCAACTACCAAATAACTGATTATTTTTTCATATAATCAGTTGTCCGATCCATCATTTTCCCAATTATATTATTTGTACAGTCTCAAACGCCTTTGATCGGCATGAATCGAAAGGCATTTAATTTGCCGTTACATCAAAAATTTATTAAAAATAAATTTCGCCGTCCGACCGCTCTGATTTCTGAATCGCGATGTCTTCCTTTTTTTCCAGTGTTCGAGAACAGGGAGAAGATGGTGCTGGTGATGGAGTACGCGGCCGGTGGCGAGCTGTACGATTACCTGAGCGAGCGAAAGGTGCTGACGGAACACGAGGCTCGACGAATATTTCGACAGATAGCCACCGCCGTTTTCTACTGCCACAAGCACAAAATCTGTCACCGAGACTTGAAGCTGGAAAACATCTTGCTGGATCAGGTTGGGAACGCGAAGATCGCGGACTTTGGCTTGTCGAACGTGTTCGACGAGCAACGACTGTTGAACACGTTCTGCGGCAGTCCGCTGTACGCCAGCCCGGAGATCGTCAAGGGTACACCGTATCACGGCCCCGAGGTCGACTGCTGGAGCTTGGGCGTTCTACTCTACACCCTGGTGTACGGTGCCATGCCCTTCGACGGGTCCAACTTCAAACGACTAGTCAAACAGATCTCACAGTCGGACTACTTCGAGCCGAAGAAACCGTCGCGTAAGTGCATCACTCGCGTCTCTTCGCGTTTGCTTTAAAGTTCTGTCGATTCACAGCATCGCCTCTTCACGTCCCATTTTCTTTTTCTTCGCTTTCTTGTTTCTTTTAGCCGCCTCTCCCCTCATCAAAGACATGCTGACCGTTTGCCCTGCCAGAAGAGCCGACATCGAAAGGATTTGCACCCATTGGTGGGTGAACGAAGGCTACGAGCAGAATTGCCTGGACATCGCCGAGGAGTTGGCCGCTCAGACCCCCGTTCGGCTGGATCTGCTGCTGTCGCTGGTGCCGCAGTCCGCGAGCGCGGAGAAACTAGTTGTCGGGGACCAGCAGTCAGCCGGCGACGTACCGAACAACGTGTCCTCCGACACTCTGATACCAACCAGGTGCCATTCCGTCGGAAGCTTGATGGACTTGGACCAGAGCAGCTCCGACAGGCGATTGAGGAGAGAATTGTTGGAGGAGGAGCCAAGAACCGCACCGATCGTCGGCGGCGATGCGAAAAGGAAATTGGAAACGACGCCGTCGATGGACGAAACGGCTGCCGCCGATGCCAAGAGAAAGGAACGATCTCGAAGAAAGGAGAAGCGGGACGAACCGGAGGCTCGAATGTACAAATCCGCCTCCAGGTAATTCATACGTTTCCAAGGATTACTTATAGGTCAGGTGTTTACATGGTAATTCGTGCGTTACGAACAGTGCGTTATTACTTGCACAATTTGCAGAATACACCTTTCCACTTCAGCGTCTGTGGACGCTACTTCGTTTTTTCTTTTCTCCTGGTTTCACATGAATTTTCTTTTCATCTCTTGCCGTGCATTCTCGGGATTGCGTTGCCTTTTACCTGCATAAAAAATGGAAAGATCAGTCGATTGGACAATGTATTTTGTACAATGTATTTTGGACTCGTTGTGTTTGGATTGCAGGAAAAGTTTCAAAAAGAGACTGCATCAAAGAGAAACTTCACATGATCAGAGAAAGTTGCGTTTTATCTTTCACACTGTTGCTAGGGGAATTAAATGTCTTTCTCTCCTTTTTCTCTCTCTCACATTCTCACTTCAACACTACACGTTTTGACAAATAATTAATAAGTCGTCACAGAAGCATCATGTTATCATATTCAATTAGACTACGTATATTGTGAATGTTCTTGTTCAGTTAGCGCAGTAATATTACAATGATCGAGTACAAAATGTTTTTTTAAAGTTTTCAAGCCTAGTACAAAGCACTACTATATATATTACAAGTGTGCTTACGTGTTGGCACATACCATTATCATACATGATACGTGTACACACATATGGTCGCAATTACTACTTAAAATCTAATTGTAGCGATAATATTCACTATTAATATTCACTATTCTATGAATAAAAGCAAAATTTTACGAATAAAACACTAAAAGCTACGTAAGAAAAAAATAATGAAAATTGAAGAGATCATTAGGGATACAAAAGTTTAGAATGTTTGACTTCGATTGTTGTTATAATTTTCTTTTTAATTTCAAACTTAAATTGAATAGTTTTTGACGGAGTAACCGAGTCGATCAGCCCTAAACAACTGTTGCTGTTTTATCGAACCTAGTTGTCAGGGCCTAATTTTTAATTCGTTTCCTTTCTTTTATCTCTCTCTTCTAGACATCACTCGGCGCCGATTCCAAACTCGATCACCGAGGAAGAAGCTATGGAGGTGGATCCTATGATAACCGTTCCTATCAGCAAGACCGTCGACTTGAACAAGATCGAATCCACGGCCGCTTGCTTAGAGTTAATCAAAGAATGTAGCGAGAGGTCACCGAGCAAGGAGAGGACATCCATGATTCACGAACAGCAGCAGGAGCAGCAGTCACGAATCTCGTCGGAAGATCGCGTCGCCGAGGAATATTCGCAGGATGAGTGCCGAGCGACTGAAGCGTCGTTGGCCGACGAATCGGCGAAACCTTCGGACGTCGCGCTCGACCAAACCTCGGCCGCGAAACTCTCGATTCCTAGCCTCGAGCCAACGTCGAACGAGAAGAGAGGAGTAGCAGCACCGGCGCCCGCAAGCGAGAGGTTCGACAAGTCGAACTCGTCCGCCGGCCAAGAGGAATCGATCAACCTCGAGGCGACTCAACGGGAATTTAAGAAGCTGAAGGAGAAAGCGCTCTCCCTCGACTCGGAACTTGCCAGCGAGCCGCGCGACGCGAACATCCCCGCGAAGACGTTCGAGCGGAGACGCTCCAAGATATTCGAGACGGCGGAGAAGTTCAACCAGATGGCTTCGACCGTCGAGAACGAGAAACCAAAGAAGATCTTCATACCCGGCGTGAACGTTGGAGGGGCGAAGCGCGTGTTCGAGAGGAAGGCCAGTCTCTCCTCGATCGGCACGCCTCCGCCCGTCAAACACACCGCGTCCAAGGTAATCATCGACGTTCCAACTTCGACAGACGCGAAGAGGAACGAATGTTCGAACGACAAGCCGACAAAGTCGACTCGAGCAGTCGAACGCGAGGAGAAGAACGAGGAGGAGCAGGAGGAGGAGGAGGAGGAGGAGAAAAAGAAGAAGAAAGAGGAGGCGAAGAAACGAGCGGTCGACATAATAACCGGCGCGATCGGCAAACCACCGATGCAAAGGAGGATAAACGGATCTCCGCCGGTGTCACCCTCTAGCCAAGAGTCGAAGAAACTTTCGCCCAAGGTGGCAACTAGCGCGAACGACTCGCGTTCAACCGCGCAATCCACACCCGCCGAGACGAACTTCTCGTTTGACAAGAAGGCAACGGACGTGGACGGACGGACGACGGTGAGACGGAGAAATCCTTTCCAATCGTGTGCAGCCATCTGTATTCGATCGATCTTTTTTTTTTTTTTTAGATCTCCGACAACGACGAGGAGAACAACGACGACAACGACAAACCGGAGGAACCAAAAATGTCCAGCAAAATGGAGATCACTTTGAAGAGCGCGACTCTGCCGAGACCGCGAAAGACGAGCAAGGCCGAGATCTCTCTGACGAGCGTGAAACCCTCGAGGTCCGAGACACCGTTCGCGTTCAAGTCGGAACTCGAGGCGAAGATCGACGCGTTCCAGCCGCAGAAACTGCGAACGCAACGATCGGAGGTGGCGTTCCCCGTTGCAGCCGCGGTGCCGCAAGCCAACCGAAGCTCCAGCTTGGAACCAGAGACCAGACCGAGGGGCGGCGGTGGTACGCCAAAGGAGAGAATAATTCCTATCCAGGTATCCGAGCCGACTAGAGTCGAACCCTCAAACTTGAAACACAACTGCCACGCTGGTGTCTTCCCCGAAGAGAAGACGACTTTTAATCCTTATCCCAACGATTTACGATTTCACAGGTGGAAGTCATGGATCATCGGCAGTCGCAACACTCGTCGACGCCCCCGCCGTGCAAACCGCCGCCGATGCCGCAAAAATCAACAGCTTCTTCGCAGCGGTCGGGATCGTTGTCTCGTCAGTCGACCGCAGATTCCGACACCGACAGCGCCCTCGGATCGACCGTCGGCCCCGAACCGATCCGAAAGAGCCCTCGCGAGTACATAATCCCGATCGCCGTGGAAGGCGGTGGATACGTGACACCCAGATCCGGCAGCGTGGAGCCCGAGAGCAAGACCGGCGGCGGCAGCACGTCGTCCAGCGCGACGAACGCAGTTCCCCGATCCCGATTCGGCAGACCTCGAAGAATGAGTTCCTTGCTGTCGGACGCCAGCGAAGACGAGTCACCGTTCTCCTCGTTGCAGAGGTAAGGCTCGATTCGTTTGCGAATCCATTCCTTTGCGTTGAAGCGCGCGTACGCGTCAACGACACTAGCACGGTGCAGTCGATGATACGTTATCAGCAGTCTGGGGTGAGAAAATTCTTTTGGAAATTGCTTTTCTCTCCCAAGAGTGAGGCAATTGTCTGCTGCTGCGTGTCACAGCGAAGGGCAGGCTCGAGTTTCAAGGTATGAAACGTGAGAGTATGGCTCTGTGTGTGTGTGTGTGTGTGTGTGTGTGTGTGTGTGTGTGTGTGTGTGTGTGTGTGTGTGTGTGTGTGTGTGTGTGTGCGTGCGTGCGTGCGTGCGTGCGTGCGTGCGTGCGTGCGTGCGTGCGTGCGTGCGAGGATGAAGGTTTTGAGAGTGAGATGTCGAGTCGTGAAAATCTAGTGCAGGGGTAGCTAGAAACTCAAGTGAACCACCAAATTATTTTAACGACAAAAACGTATTTACAAATGGTAAACGTTTAAGAAGCGGAAAAGGACAAAATAACTTACTCTAATGAATAATAATAATGATAATAATGATAATAATAATATCTTATTGTAATACCAACTCTTGCTCTATGCGCCAGCAGAAATCATGAAATGCGCCACGAATTGGCCATTTTTTTCTTTAATTCCTAAATTGATAAACTATCTCTTTATATTTGTTGCAAAGCAGGTAAGTTAAATTGGTATTGTTTTTACGTATGTCAGGGACAGCGAGGATCTCCTGCAGCGACACATGCACCGGCTGAGAAGCTCCCGGCCGTCGAGACAGCCACCGGAACACGCGGACAGCTTGTCCTCCGGCGAGGACGACGACGACGACGGATTCGAACTGTTGACCGCCGAGAATCTGTTCTCCACTCTGCTGTCCAGAGTTCGAAGCTTGACGCAGAGGCTGAACGTCGACGACAATCGCACCACCGGCTTCCCGAGTTCGCGACTCTTCGGTAGACTAGGATCCAATCCCTCGCAAACGTTTTGGGGCCTCAATAAACCACTGACGAGGTAATTCATCGACGTCACTTACTATTTATCGTTTCTGCTCTCTTCTTCTTTTTTCTATATTTTTGACGCGAGATTGCTTTCCCTTCGAAGCAGCGACTCCCTCTCCCGAAAAATCTAGCGCACTTGTCCTTTATCGTAGTAACTGTCTGTTTCTACAGTAGTGTCCACTTAAGCGTCCGTCGTTATCCCCACCAATTCTTGGAATTGGGACTACTATCCCCACTCTACGCTACTCTGATCCTTGCGTGCAGCCGCGTGAAACACGAAACGAAACAAGCGATACGTAATACCGATATTTCGGCACGTTGCGATTGTTTCCGACACATATCGATCAAAGTTGGGCAAATTTTATAATTATATTAAATAATTAATTATATTAATATATTAAATATAATTATATTAAATAAATTAATGCACATCTAATTTATATATATATATATATATATATATATGTATATATATATATATATATGTATGTATGTGTGTGTATATATGTATATATGTATGTATATCAGTACGATTACAGAATGTACTATGTGTTAATTTAACACTAATCGTACCGGCATTTCACATATACCTATTCTTACCTAATAAATGTTTTTTTTTTCGGAAGGAATTGTCAATTTATTAGTAAGAAATAATGCAGAACATAACGTTTAAATAATAACGTGATAACCAATCATATATTTTCATTTTTATATTTAACCCCTCTCAAGTGGTCCCAACTTAAGTGGACGCTTAAGGAGGCACTATTTGTACTTGCTTTTTCCGCATCAATTTTCGACGATATCTAATGACAACGGTTTGACGCTTGTTTGTGCAAGCTACCAGAGATATGTCGAGACAAGGACCGTGACTACGTGAGTCCAATTGTTACAACAACTTTAGAACAATGTAGAGTCTATGCCGATTGTCTTAGAAGGTAGTGCAAAATATAATTTTGTAATCGGTACCAGCTTGTAACGACGCGCGCGACCTGTCAGCGTGCGTTTCCTTTCCCGAATTTCTCGATATCAAACTCGACGTGTCGTAATCGCTTCTATCGAGAGACCAAGTCTTCGAGTTTGCAAGTCTTCTTTGCATCCGAAAATTCGCGCGAAAAATTCTCGGGCAGAATTCTCTGCTCTGCGACGGAAATTTAAATGAAATAAAAGTGATAAGCGAAAGAACAGAACACGGATGGGAGAAGAATCACGAGTTTTGCTTTGTCTGTTTCCCGGGGGACGTGTAGGCGGTTGTCGGAGTCTCAGTTCAGGCACGCGCTCGGCCGAGATGACGACATCTTCTCGAGGAAGGGCACTGCGAACGCGTCGAACTCGCAGTTCGATTCCCCGAACAGTGCCATGGGGTCTCACGGTAATCCTTCGAGGGAAACGGTGTTCGACATCGGCAGCAACACTTTGCCAAGAGGTAAGATGAACGTCCAGCGATTATTCTACCGTGCGAAACGACACTACCGTGTCCATTTGCAAAACGAGTCGTTCGTGTCGAACGCGAGTGAACCCGCTGCCCTCTGTGTGTTCCACCTACTCGTCATTTCGAAACTCAGCTTGCTACTCGTGGTCGAGTTTCGACGGAACACCGATGAGCTGTCGAGTGGATCGCTGAAGCGTAAATGGTTCACACATGGCTCGGAATTCTATCCAGTGACAAGATTTTCTTGCAAGTTCGTCCCGTTCATCCCGGAACAGTGTAGCCGCGTGAGTCGATGCTTGCATTAAATTTTGTCTACGCTCGGGTTACGACGCGTAGTTTTCAGCTGCGTCTCGTTGAAACGCGAATGGTTCTTGAATTTCTTTTTTTTCCGGCGAACGTGAACTCGCAGACGAGGTGTACTAATGGGGATTTCAAAAATCATGTTTCTGACGCTATTTCGCTGTTTGACCAACTTTGATCAGATGTAGTTCCCATACTCGCCGCTGTCTAAGCGTAGAGTGCGCCAAAAAGCCAGTGATTTTTTACCATGTGTCGGTATTTCAGGTCACAGGCCACGAAACCCCGTAAGATTTAGTTTAGTCTATTCGTATACCTCGTCTGTGATGAAATCTTGCAAGATCGACCGTCGATTTGGTCGAAGCGAGCTACCGATACGACGACGATAGTCGCTGTTTTGCCACTGGTTAAAATTATAAGCCGTGCGAGAAAATGCTGAATGGTACTCAGTCATGCATCTCTTAGTACCTAGCTGTTGTCGAGTCGTTGATAGACAGAGCATACCTTTTTCTTTATTTTTTTTTTTTTTTACCGATTTCTACTCTTCCTCTTTTTCTCTCCTACCATCTTCTTCTCCGCTTTCCTCTTTCCTCTTTCTTTTCTTTTCCACTATTTCTTGCTCCATCTTTCCTTCTCATCGATTATTTCTCTTTTCTTTCCCTTTTTCTTTTTCTCCTGCGTGTCTCTCTCTCTCTCTCTCTCTCTCTCTCTCTATTGAGTATCTTGCCTGACGATGTTTTTGCAACATTTGATACTAACCTCGTATTGTTCGTGTTTGGCACAGGTGGGTAAACGTTCCAGTGATTTTCGGCGCGTAAAGAAATCTCGATCTCGAGCGTGTCCCCTTTTGAATTTTGAAAGTACACGCGCCAACGAGATACTTGAATTTTCTAAGCGCATGACTGCACGACGTTCTCTCTCACCAAAAGTCGGTACCTGCTTGTCGTTCCGTTTTTCCCTCTTCCTTTTCTTCTTTTCTTTTCTTTTCTTTTTTTCTTCTTTGTCTCTCTCTCTCTCTCTCTCTCTCTCTCTCTCTCTCTCTTTCTTTCACTCTCGCGTAACTTAATCCGAGCGATCGTGGATAATCGCGCGATCAAGTAAGCCCCTTGGCAAACGATTATCACAATTATATACTCTCTCTCTCTCTCTCTCTCTTCTTTTTTTTGCGACTCGCGATTCGAGCAAGAGTTTGAGCATTAAAATTACTCACAGACGTGACTCACACTTTGCCTAACATAGAACCTCGTAATACGCAAGTAGTAGCAAGTTGCAATGTTGTTGATTTAAAAAAAAAAAATATATATATATATATATATATATATTATCCCATTAACACGAGCAGCCGCATTTTTCTTTTTTTTTTTTCACTTTTCTTCTTTTATTAAATCATTCAGTGTACACTAAAGTTTTTACAGCATGACATTTACCGCAGACACGTTGCCCATACACACGAATACACACGAGGAAGTTCAAGTTCTGTCATCACGCTCTCTCCAAGATAGAATCCATCTTTGATTCAAAGTTTATGCATTATATCTGATTCACACGTCTATCGTCGACTCTTCAATCAGCGATCAGAGAGGAGTTGTTTCTACGCAGTTTATATTTTCGGTAGACGGGCGCAGCACCGTCGAGATCTTCGTTTGTTTACCGATCGACACGTGATCGCGAACGCGTAGCGCCACGAATCGGCTGCCACTAGTTCTTTCGCTTTCCTCCTCTTCTTCTTTTTCTTCTTCTTCGTTACCATCGAAAAAGAACGCCAAAGACGACGAAAGCGCAAAGTGTGCGGCTACAGTTTTCGGCCAACTTCGAGCCGATTTCGAGAAAACTTTCGATATTATTCCGCGCCATTGGAAAGAGCGATGCCAGAAATCGACTAGTTTCGAATCTATCGGCGAGTTTTTCGTCTCCAAGTGAGAACCCCTGTGAAACGTGCCGCGAGAAATCGAAAGCAATCGGTTTCTCAAAGCGGAAACTCTAACTCTGATTATCCAAGGTTTTGTACTCGATCGGGGAAAAACGGAAGACGTATTTCCAAAAGCGTGGGCATATCGGAAGACGTATTCCCAAAGCTTTGCCGCCCCCCCCCCCCACGCTTTTGGAAATACGTCTTCCGTTCTTTTCTTGATCGAGTGAAAAAAAAAACTCGGATCGATCAAGAGCGAACCGATTGAATCGAGTTCGAGTTGCCGCTTTACAAAACCGATTATTGCCTTTCGATTTCTCATCTCGCGAAAGCCTGGCATCGTTCTTTCGTCGATCGAGCAGAACAAACGAACAAACGTTCGCCGGTGCGCGAACGATCATCGAAAATGTACTCTGGAGGGGAAAAAGTCACGGCGGAGTCGTTTTCTCAATGTTCAAACAGAACGTAACTGACGGTTTTTTTTCTGACGGTTGTTGCAGCGACCGTGCGAGTGACTCTTCGTAGGCGAGCAGACGCTAACCCCCAATAAGCAAACCAAACGAAACCAAGTTAGGTACTATGCCACACTCTCGTCCGGCGAACGTCGTCGTCGTCGTCGTCAATTCGTCGTTTTAAACGCAGCTCCATTCTATTCTCCTTCTCTCGCTGTTGTCACGCGTTGATCGCGATCGGCGCGACACACTTCTCTCGAACATCGAAGACGAAACTGTTACCTGTCCCTAGATGTCACCACTCCATTCGGTGCTCCCTCGGTCCTTCTCGCGAAAACCCAGTGCGTGTGCAAATCAGCCCGAAGAGGGGGCTGTCGAGCGACCTCGCGTGTCGCTACCCTCCCCCAAGTTGCGTTCGATTGTTAATTCGCAAAAAGGAGAAAAAAAAAAAAAAAAAAAAAAAGAGTCCTCTTTGGCGAGGACGCGAGACTCGACTCGGTGTAGTTTTGAAAATCGTCGGTACGCGAATGACAACTAATCCGCAATTCTTCGATATCGTCGAGGAATCCATTCGAGAGGGATCGACGTGGCCGCGCTCCTCGAACACGGTTGCGCACCACTGACCGTGGCCAAGAGTTGTTGCTTGACACTGTTCAAAGAGGGGAGAGGTGCCTCGAGACTACATCGCATACCACAAGGCGAAGGAGCTAACCCCCTTCCCCTGTGTGTTTTTGAGATGGCTGATATTTGTTGTGTTTGTAAGAGTTTAAATAACAACTAGAGTTTTTATTACTTTTACATTGTTCTCAGCATGCTTTGAGATATAATGCTACTAGGTATGTAAGGTATATTTGAAATATATACCGTGTACTCTGCATCGCCCTTCGACTTGCGTCGTACACTTACGTTTGAACACGTGCGTTGTGTGACGTTGTATACACGTAAGGCGGCGTATTTACTTCGATGATGTTGGATGAAGGGCCGAACGGGGTCGATCTTGCGAGATTTCCAACTTTTTTGTCGTCGACTCGGACATCAACGCCACTGACTCGCAAAACGAACCGTCCTGCTCTTCGAATATATATTTCTGATTGGTTGAAACTCGTTGAAAACCTGTAACCTAGTTTTCGTACGCATATAGCAAGCTTCGTTTGCTGCATGTAATCGTCCGGCGAGTATACAAATTTATTCTTAACCTTCTTTTTTTTTTTTTTTTTTTTTTTTGTGCTGATTACTTGGAGACACATGTACATGTATGTATGTATGTATGTATGGTGTGTGTGTATGTACGTATGTATCACTCTATCTGTATGTATGTATCTGTTTATCTACATATGTGTATATATATCATATATGCAGTGTCCCACGACTCGTGGTCAACCGAGAGGTAACTCTGCATGTAAAAATCTGTCGAGAAGAAAGAATAGAATTTGTTTGTTAAACCTTTTGTCGACTCAATCAAATTCAAGTATATAGTTTAATAAATTCTCAAACTCGATTTCCTCGAAAACTGGAGGTTTCAGTGAGCAAAAACTGTATTCTTTCTTTTCGAACACATTTTTACACACAGAATCGACTCCTGTTAATCATTTTTCTCTGTCACGTCGAGAATTAGCTAAATTCGGGTATACTCGATAAATTTTTAAACACGATTCTCTCGAGAACGGTGGCTTCAACGAACAAACTTTATTCTCTATTTTCGACAAATTTTAGACACGTAGGAAATCACCCTTCGGTCGATTTCAGAGTCGCGGGACACCCTGTGTACGTACATTTTTTTCGTTAATGTACATTCTAAAGAAGGATTCACGGTGTGAAAGTCACCGGAAGTGCCAGACGTCGAACTGTCAACGCGTTTGCCCGCTGAACCGCGCGTTCGGTATCAATCCGTCCCTTGATTCGTTTCGCCTCTTTCGTTTTCCATTTTTTTCTCGCCCCTTTCGTTTGCAGTCTCGCTGGGCAACAGCTACGGAGACACGATCGATCTTGAACAGATCGACACACACGTTTGAAATCAAAAACAACGATCCAAGAATTTATTTTATTCGGTTATTCGTTTCTTTTTTGTTTCTTTTTTTTTTTTAATTCCTCCATTTTGTGCTACGAAAGTTACACTGTGCGCGGGCAAATTCGTTCGTCGTTCGATTCAGCGGTCGTACAGTCATTTCTCTAGAGTGAATTTTTTCTCTCTCTCTCTCTCTCTCTCTCTCTTTCTCTTTACCTCTCTGTCTTCGGTTAAATTTATTTATTAATTTTTCGAGAAATTTTACAAGAGACGGAAGAAGAAAATCTCATGTACGTAGGAAATAAAGGAGTGTAAATACCGAGAAAGTCAAAGTAATTTCATCTGCCTCCTGCTTTTCAACCTCTTAGCTGTGCCGCTTTGAAAAATGCGTATCTACGTTGCGCGGTGGCGATTATACTCGTCGAACACAGAATACGTGCAGTCTCTGGTAATTGTAAAATTGAATCAGACTACAAGGAAATTTAACGATACAATTTCATCGTTCGACTTGATTAATATTATTGAAACAAAAATTTGAACGCTCGTGATTTTCTTATTAAACAAGAAGAAAATCAAATCACTCGAGAAAAATAAAAAGAAATTTAATCTATTCTCTCTCGGGATGATATTTCTCGGGTGATCTCTCCACTTGCTTACCGTAGGCAAATGAACAGACTGAGAGAGTGGTGGGGCTCGTGCACGGCGAAGAAATGTTTCAACGTGGTGGGGAGATCGATCCGCAGTGGAGGGGATAGCGCTAGCGATCAGGAAAGTGGAGAGGGGGGAGCAAGAGTCGCCAGTTAGCCACCTCTGCGATCTAAAAGATTCTGTTTTCACAGAATTAATTATGCAGGCTACGCGTAACTGGCACTCACTGAAATTAACTTCCAAACTACGCGAGTAATGGAAAATTGTTCGATAGAAAAGTTGTATGGTTTCAAGGGAGGCGAAATATACGGTGTATCAATTTTTCTCGTGGGTTTCGAAATTTCCTTTTTTTTCTTTTTAATGAAAAACTAGGCAGCAGCAAGACACAGCGAAGAAAATAGTCGAGAAATCTCTTTCTCCACAGAGTAGCAAATTCCAATTACTTTTCTCGCACGACGAGTATACTCGTCGTTACACGACGAAAACGATGGCCACGTGTTCGCGACGAGTACGAACCAGGCTCTCGTCACTCGCAGCTAAGAGGGAACACCTTAGGTGAGAGAACGGCGAGCAAATGTCATCCGGAGGGGAAAATTTGTTTTTGCAGATAAAGTAGCACGCGAAGACGTAGAATCAACGGAAGCAACGCGAATCGATAGGGAGACGCAAGAGTCGCTCGAGCGAAGCTTCACGCCGAGTTTGGCCAGGCGGTTGAGCAGAACGTTGATCGAGCAGACCAGACGATCGTTGACGAGGTCGCCGCCGCCGTCGTCGAGGTCGGTTTCGCGGGCGCTGTCGGCCGAGAGGGACGCGGACGCCGTGTCCGAGGCGGCGACCGACCGATCCATATCCACCGTTTCCGATCAGACCGAGTACAAAGATCGGCGCGCCGTGAGAAGAGCCAACAGCCTGCTGGAGCCTCGTCGAACCGTCGTCGGCCTCTTCGACGACCAGGCTCTCGCCGATCATCATCACCATCGCCAGCATCGTGGCTTGTTGTTCCTTGGCGCGTCGCCGACGGACAGCAGCAACAACAATAAATGGTACAAGGAAAACTCGGGCAAACTACTGCGCAAGGACAGCTTCCGCTCGTACCGGGCGGACAAGATCCAGGAGGAGGCGTCCGACGAGCTGGCGTGGCCCGGCGACAGCTCCGTCTCGGAGTACACGATCTCGCAATCAGCCTCGAACCCGTTGGACGCCGCGACGACGTCCAGCTTGTCGACCAGGTCGGACTACGACGACACCTGGCCGACCGAGTCCTCCTCCGCGCGCAAGAGCAGTCCCTCGTCGTCGAAGATGACGAACTTGGAGAGCAGGTTGCTGGCCGCGGAGAACCTGATCAAAGAGTCGAAGCTGAGAAATTCCCTGGGATCGGGCAGCTCGGACGCCTCGAATCTGAAGTTCGACCGGAATCTGAAGTGCAGCTACCGGGACACGGACAAGTGCGAGAAACGATCGTCGTTGATCTCGATCGCGGAGTCGAGCGCGCCTCGGCAAACCGCCGGCTCGAAGCGACGCAGCTGCATCCCGAGCCTGAGACTGCGCTCCGGCTCGTTGACCAGAGAGTCGAGCAGCAACAACCGCCGATCGGTCGAGCCGATCGACGATCGGCGCAAGTCGTTCGCCGACTCGCAGGATCTGATCGCGCGAACCTTCGCCAACTCGGAGAAGTCGCTGCTCATTAAGCTGTTCAAGGCAGCTGCTGGTGACGCGAAGAGCAAACAGGAGGAGGAGAGCAAAGAGGAGGATAAAGAAAAGTCGCAGAGGTCGAAGCAACGTCGGATATCGCGGTTCCTGCGCCCGGACTTTTTCGACACGCCGCGGGAGGAGAGTCGTTACGTGAAGGAGAAGGAGGCGCAGAAGGCCGCGGAGAACGAGCGCCGCAAGTCGCGGTTCATCAAGCGGAAGAGCGAGAGCAAAGCTGCGGCGTCGAAGACCGGCGAAGGCCAAGAGGAAGACGGGGTCGAACGAGAAAAGAGACAGGACAAGGAGCTGAAGAACGAGATCAATTGTTTGAAAAGGGATCGATGCTCGCGAGAGACGAAAGCGAGAACAGCGGAAGGTTCGCGAAACGGGTTTCTGCACTCGTTGGAGAAGAAGCTCGAGAATCTTCGATCCAACAACGACCAGCAGCAGCAGCAGCAGCAACAACAACAGCAACAGCAACAACAACAACAGCAACAGCAGCAGAAGAAGAAAGAAAAGACAGCGAGCAACGAGCGAAGAACCTTGGTCGGGGACAAAGGATCGCGAGAGCGATCCGCACCTCCTGTCGACCATCCGTCCTCGGACGAGCGTGTTGTCGCCGTCGTCAAGAGAACCGTCAGCGTCGAAGATCTCTCCCGTCGTTCGAGACGCTCTCCGAAAGAAAATGGCGAAAACTGTTCTTCTTCGAAGAGCAGAGTCTCCTCCGTCCTCGGTCTGTTCAAGACCGCAGACGCGAAACAACGTTGCGTTGGCAACGGGCAAGCCCGCTCGCAAACCACCACGTTCCTCGGCAAGCTGAAGAAAAGCCCGCCGAAACTGACGACGAAACATGTCACCGACGAGGACGCGACAGCTACCACGGTTACCACCGTCGGTAGCAAGATACCGACCAAGCTCGCCACCGACGTCAAATCGACGAAATCCTGCGATAATTCGCGGCGAGTCGTCGGAGGAGCCAGGAGGAGCGCGTCACGCGAGAAAGAAGCAGAGGAGGAGATCTCCGCGGAAACGACGACAGTTTCAAGCGACGACAAGAAGAAATCGGCGTGGAGCAGATCGAAGCAAACGACGAATCGATCCTCGATGGAAAACGGCTCGTCGTCGGCGGAGCTACCCGGCGACGTCGAGAAGAAGCTCGACGGCAGATCGAGAGATTCGACGAGAAAAAAGTGCGAAGCTCCTTCGGAGAGCTACAACGGAGATACCGGCGACGCCGGTGTGAGGAAGAAAACTCGGATGGTACGAGTGGTGAAGAAAGTCGCGAAGAAATCGAGCGGCCCCCCTCCTCCTGGTGCCGAGTTCGACAAGACCAACTCTGAGGGAAAGGAAAAGTCGGTCAAGTCGCGGACGAAGAGGAAGACGACAGCCACCGCGGAGGACAAGGGTTGTTCCGACAAGGGTGAGAACGTGGAAAGGAACGGGTTCGAGAGCGAGTCGACTCGGGAGAGACGAAAACTAAATGACGATCCTCCCTCCGTTGTCGAGAGAGAGGAGCCTCAGCAACGAGCAAACAGGTGCAACTTGAAGCTCGACCTGTCCAAGATACCTCAGCACTCGTTCAGAAACGCCACGCCGAAGAAGGACGCCTCGCCGAGGTCGTCCGACGACTCTCCAGGCTCGAAGTCGACGACCAACCGGGAGGATCTGTCCGGTAAATTGGCGGAGTGCCTGTCGAAGGTGACGCACCGCGCCAGCATCGCTGGCAACAAGATCATCATAGACAAGCCGCTGCGCGCGAAGGACGTCGCCGAGCTGAAGCGAGAGGTGACCGAGTGTGCCAAGATCATCGAGAGCCACGCGTTCGAGGATCCTCCTCCTCCCCGGGAATCCTCCTCGCAGAGAGGGAACGCGCAAGAGGGAACGAGAGAAGAGACCACCACCAACGATCAACTCGTTCTCCTCTCCCCGACAGTCGACGAGCCCGAGAGCTTCGACTCGTGGTCGATCAGCTCGTCGACCGAGCTGAACCACGCGCGGCCGGACTTGCACTCGCCGACCTCGCCGTCTCACTCGTTGTTCGCGAGGAACGACAACAACAACAACAACAACAATTCGGACAACAACTCGGAGTCGATGATCGACCGAATACGCAGGCGGAGCTTCTACTCGCGGTTCAACGACCGACGAAGGCCGTCGCTCGCGGCTCCGCCACCGGGCGTCCTTCTGCCTAGCAGCAGCGCCACGCTGCCGAGGAAGTTCAGCCTCGCCGGACACCAGCCTCGAGGAGAGCATCGGGAACTTCGGGATCTGCGGGATCGTGGCAGATACTCGACTTCCGGATACGCCGGACTTGTCCCGAAGATCAGCAGCAGGCACATCGCGGACAAGAGCTACGTTTACGGCGAGGACGGTGTCTCGATCGGTCGAACAGGTCATCGCTACTCGGACATCGAGTCGCCGACGATCGAGCACGCGATCGCCCTCTCTTCCTCCTACGACCCCCTCGGCAGGTACCTCCGATCGCCGACCTTCGATCTATCCGCCTCCCGCTCGAGATACCACAGCGCCGACTTTGTCGCGGACCCGGAACTAGCTACCGCCTACAGATCCCCTCTCTCCAGCTTGTCCAACGATTCCGGCCTGGCTGCTGCTGCTCGCAGCTCCGGCTACTCCTCTCTGCCGAGAAAATACGGGATCGCCGAACCGAAAACCGTCGAGTACTACGAGGAACTGCTATCTCCGAGCACCACGGCCGATTACCTGTCTAGGAGGTCGCCCCTGTCCGGCTGCGAGAACGGTTACTACAGCGAGAACTCGGACCTACGCTCCTCCCATCCTTCCGCGAAACGGAGAAGTTGCGCGGAGAATAACGCGAGGACGAACCAGGACTTCTCCGATGGTAGCGATCTGACTTCTCCCGGCTCCTGCTGCGACGAGCAGTCCACCGAACACAGGAGGTAATCTTCTCTTTCTCTTCTACTTTGTCTTCTCTTCGCCAAAGTTGACACGCCATTTTTTTTTTCTTTTTACATCTTTCTCCTCGCTCCTTTTCAAGGCCCCCCCACATGCATCGATTTCTAGGCTTCGTGATACGTGTTGCAGCGTAGACTGACTCCAATGCAGGTTTCACGGAACCTACAAGTCGACGTGTGCGAAGGCCTTAACGTAACGACTTCGTGAAATCTAAGTCGATTTATTTATTATACGAGCGATCGTTCGTAGGATAATTAATTAATAATTACGCTATGTTCGTTGATAAAAATTAGGAATTTTTACACATCTTTCGCATCCCTCGCTGGTATAGACAATTTAGAGGTGGCTAACTGGCGGGCCTTGCCCTTACTTTCTTGATCGCTACCCCCACCACTGCGGATCGGTCTCCCCACCACGTTGAAATTTCCTCGCCGTGCAAGCGAGGCCCCCCCCTCCCCTCTCTCAGTCTGTCGATTTCCCTACCAAGCAAGTGAAGAGATAACGCTAGCGATGAGAAAAAAGTAGGGACAAGGGTCGCCAATTAGCCGACTCTGATTTACAATAGAGAATTTACAACCGAGTTCCCCATAAATCTCAGTTAACACGTGGAGCGTGCAATGTTCAAACCATTTGGAGTTTTCATCGTAAAACGGAGAATTTTTAAAAAATTTGTTGACCTCTTGATAACACGTATATCCTATCGTAGGAGTAAAATCATTTTTCCACGTCTCAAGAAAAAATAATGGTGCAAAGTGGTGCAGTTTCTTCGTGACCTCGGCCGATAACCGGCGAAAAGAAGTCAACATCGTTAACATCGCGTTTGCTTTGAATTTCCAGGAACAACGGCGAGCTTGTCACCGAGACGAAACACTCGCTTTCGACGCCCTCCGAAGCAGCCGGTCGTTACGCCAACGATTACAGTTAACTTCGCTTTTGCTAACGACAAATCGCGCGATGACGCTTTGCGCGCGCGCCAACTAGACTTTGACTGAATTACGTACAGAGTGGAAAGAAATGTTTGGCTAGTTTTGGCTATCAGGTGATGAATTCTATACGCCAACGATATGCGGAGAAGCGTGTAAGGAACCTATCCTTGGTAGATTGATCTTAACTTCGAGTTTCAAAAAAAAAAACTTTTTCTTTCTTTACATTTGTATTCTAATCATCAAGAGGATCAAACTTGTTCAAGAGATTACACGTAACTTGCACACCTGAAATGATCTTTAAACTATGCATCTAATGAAAAATTGTATAATTAGCTTGGGAAACCTAATCGGCGAGAAAGTTTGACAAAATCAACGACTGATTCGCCAATAGTGAATGTAGCGGCGAGGGATTGTTAAATGTCTCACTCGGTCCAAGTGTGTCAGATCTTTTCGGTAGGTACAGTTACATGTTAAATCTCTTCGATATTGTTACGTTGCAAGGGTATAATTCAAAAATTGTGTATTAAAAGAATTTTGTATGTTAATTTACACGTCTAGAATCGGTAAAGTCGCTGTTAGAACCCACGCGTCCGCAGTGTTAAATGATTAGGAAACTTTTTTGCCATTTTTCAAGATAACTATATAGTTCCTTGGAAAAAGTTTTATCTTCGTGACGAGTAGAATACAATGCAAAAAAAAAAGAAGAGAAATTTTTTGACTTTGAAATTCAAGGTCAAGATCAATTTTGCGACAGGTTATTTATTTACATGTATTTCCATCAGAAGATGTAGAATTCATCCATGACAGTCGGAAACTTTTCTTTCCACCCTGTGTAACCGACTTTCTTTACACATGATTCCTTGAACAAGTTTCATCTTCGTAAAATACAGATGTAAAGAAAAAAAAATTTTTTGTCGAGCTTCAAACTCAAGGTCACGGTTTCTCACGTGTTTTTCCCATAAAACATCGATTGACGTAGATGTATGTTACATCAACTCGTGACAGACAAGATTAACCAAACATTTCTTTTCACCCGGTGCATCTGTACATACATACTTTTCGTTTCGTTGCACGCACCGATTCGTCGCGTTTCGACCGACCAAGAATCGACAACACGCGTGCAAACCGATCGATCGCGAGAGTTCCTTCACGAATCCCAGAATCGCAGCGAAGCTATTCTAACGTGTATACTTGTTACGATAGTTTCTTACTGCGCGCGAATTACAAACAGATCGTAGTTTTTCTTTCTTCATCAGCTACGATCTGGTTCTAACCGATCGTCATTACATCGATGTAGCAGGATTTCGAGTAAAATCATCATTTCGTACCAAAGACTTTTGTCGTCTCGTTTACGATACAGAATGTCGCGTCGACTGTTTTTTCCCTTTCCTTTTTTTTTTTTTTCTTGGCTGCCTGCTGTCTTCGTCGTAACGATCGTTATGTCGCGGGTTCAATTACCCTCGATTTATCCATCCGTTTAGAACGCGCTATTGTAATTGTTGTTTTCTAGCATCACTACTATTATTATTACTATTACTATTACTACCATCGCGGCAATTATCATTGCTCTCGTTATTATTATCGTCATCATCGTCATCGTCATCGTCATTTTTATTTTTTATGGCTATGTTATATAAAAAGTGTGCCTTGGAAATATCGTTGCGATACGAATCGTATCTTCTTCGAGAAACACGACTCAGTGCGTCTCAGCTTGGTGCGTGTTTAATACCAACGTGTTCGTGTAATTCAATTCTTGTCAATTTATCGCGTATTCGTTTTCTTTCTCCTCTCCGTTTTTGTCTCGACTCGTCTCTCTTCGAAATGCGTACACGTCGTCGTTATCAGCGACCAATTTTGCTGCGGTAGCAATTTGTAAAAGATTGTTAGCAAGATTGACGCGGGATACGTACACGTATGTGTCCACAAGAAAAGTATTTAAAACTATATACTTACAATGGAAATGGACACGAGAACTGCAGGATAATGGATATATTTAAATTTATATATGTACAGGGTGGAAAGAAAAGTTTGTCCGTGGCTATCATAGATGAATTCGACATCTTCGATCTTGACCTTGAATTTCAAGGTTAAAAAAAAAATTTTTTTTTTTCATTATATTCTACTCTTCACGAAGGTAAAAATTTTCCAAGGAACCGTAAGTCTAGGAAACCTAATAGTTCTCGTCAAAAAAGCTTCTTAGTTATTTAACACTGCGTGCGTGCTAACAGCGACTTTATGGTTCGGGACATCTGGATGCCTGTATCGAAATTCAATTTTGTGGCAGGTTTAAAAGTTAGTACGCACAATCCTTATACGTACCCCGATGTAGAAATGTATAAAAATATCTAGTCCTGGGGAGATTGTGTGGAGAGATTTCCATTGCAAGTGCATCATATTTTAAATACTTTCAAATACTGGGCGGCCTTTACAGTGTATTTAACTTAAAGTTGGACTAGCTAGATACTTTAGCTCAGGAGTGGCCAAACTTTTGTATTGTTCAACGTGCCAACAAACAAAAATGTGTTTATAAATTAAATATTAGGACATTAGAAGAAAACAAAATAACTGTAATAAATAATAACGATGATAATACTTACTCTAAATAACTCGCTCTATGCGCCAGCAGAAATCACGAAATGCGCCTCGGTTGGCCACCCCTGCTCTATCTAGCTGTTAAATTAGATCGAGAAATCATCGTACAGAGACAAAGCTCAAAACGAGACCCGGTATTTTCAACGATCGATTGCGTATCGTTGTTACAAGTTTCCCTCGGAAACGTCTCGAGCACTCGCTGTGAATCTCTGACTGATTAACCACCGGCTTGTTATGTATGCGTTTTCTATTCGTATTTTAAAATAAATCATGCTACTCGAACGAGCGTCGTTTGAACGCCGCTTGCCCGCCCACTGTTAACCTCTTACGCTGACAACTAATTCACGGACCATAACGAGTGACCAAACTGTATACAATAATTCGTCGTTTTCTTTTTGAACTACCGTCGGTATCACGTCACTGGATAGAAACGATTAAAAAGTAATAAATTTATTATTTGTTTCGCCTGGATTATATTTAAATATACTTGAAACTGAGAAAATATTGCAATTTTGGGACAAAAGCTTTTCAACGTACGTCATCACAGCGCGAGAGGTTAGTAGGTTTAGTGGCTCCTTCGGCTTCCCTCTGCGTCGAAAATTGACTTTTTGAATCGGTAAGAATTACGCGCGACTTCAGAACTTCCGAGATGCTTAGGCGGGACATCGCCAACGAAAAAGGTTGGGAAACACTGTCGCACGAATTCCGGCTTTCTCGCCGTTTGTTTTCTCTCGTCGCGTCATTCCAGCGCAAGAGGTTAAACACCGGACTGTGTGCTGTCACGCGTTGCTCGCTTGTTCGCCTCTCTCGTACGTGGCGTTTCGCTCCGTCGCAGCTAATCTTTCCACGAGGAAAGAGAAAAGAAAAAAAAAAAAAATTGCGAAAAAATTCCAGTAGCGTCGATCTAGCGAGCGGCCATGAATCCCGTGAAACTGCGATTTTACACCGAGAGGTACGAAAAGGAGAAGAGGCACTTTCGGCTCCGGGAAGAGTTCGTGGCGATCGCGCGCACGAAACCTCTGACCGGCAAGTTCTACGCGACGCACGACGCGATCCCGCCGTCGGATATTCGACAGGAGTACGTCGATTTGATCTCGAAACGGCTGATCCTCACGCCGAAGCACGTTTACGCGTTCAAGCCTCCGACGGTGAATATGGAGTACGCGTTACATATACATATATGCATACGTATGTAAAAAATACTACTCGACGATATAACCATCTCGATAGATGGCATCATCTCGTGAAATTTTTTCCAGACCATTTTTTCGATGGAAAATACGCGCCATTCCCTCCATTCGACGCGGAAATGAAAAGCGAGTCATTTTCATATGCAAAGACCCTAGATCTGCCCCTTCTTCGTGTCGTTGAACATTTCAAAATTCCAATATAAAGTACAAATCTGAACACAGTGCGGTAAAAACGTTATTACGAATAACGTTAACCGTTTTCAAGGCCAACTGAAATCAGTTTAAAACTGATTCCAACGTCTGTTAGTTTCTGAAATTAATTATCTCGATTCACTTCGGTTGATATAGTCTCGAATTAAGTATCGTTTCGGTTGCTTTTTATACGCGCGTTGTTATAATTTACTACGTAGAAAGTGAATCACGTAAAAAAAAGTGAAGCCGCGGTGAAAATGGAGGTTATGGTTGTGTATTTTCTTCGCCAGCGCGAATTGAAACCACGCGTAAAAATACGGGTATACATACGTACGAAACACGAACACTGCACGCGACTCTCAATTTCTCCACGAGTGTGCATGTAGCATACGTATGAACACACGTGTGCACAGGTACGGTTGGTTTTCGGAACGCCTGATACCACCTCGGACGAACGATCCGAGGTTACAGTTCGCTCGGAAACAGATGGATTTCATCGCTAACGAGCTTCGAATACGGCACGTTCAGAGAAGCTTGCCGACCGAAAAGTTTGTAGGAACGCCTTTTAAGGTTTAAAACGAGTCTGTCCAGTCGCGATCGTCGACGTTGTGCCAATTCCGTATCCTGGCAACGAGCGAGCAACAACACTGAGATCCGAGCAGCACACCGGCATGGTACACGTTTCACACACCGTACCGCAGGCCGCTTCCCGAGGATAGAAAAAAAAACACTCAGCACCGAACATTGCGATCGGTTCTCCCTTCACGAATCTCCCCAAGTCGGTCGTCCGAGACGAGAATGATCTCGAGATAACAAGAGCAAAAGTAATCGCACTTGCGACCAACCATCATGGCGGGAAAGGGTTTCTGCGTAAAGATACGACTGGAGCTACACGCCGTAAGTAATATATACACACACGCACGCACGCGCACGCACACGCACACGCACGCCACGAACAAAGAGTAATCGAACGTTCGATCATTCGTCGTTCTCTCGAGTCAGAGTTCCATCGACTAACCTCTTCTTGCAGATCACGTGCCCCGGTGTATGGCTGTGCCCTAACGGGAAAGTAGCGCTGCGCATAACCAGCCTCGGCTCCACTCTCGAATCTCACCGAGTATCGCCGATTTTTCCACTATTATTTCACAACGAGTTTAACTTTAAGAAAACGTTCACACGGCTGGCTGCTTTGACAGAGTTGCAACGGAATCTGGAACGACAGCCCCTGTACGCGGAACTGATACAATGGCTCAGCCCGTGCGACCAGCCCGTTCTTTTGGCTACCTTTCGCACCAGCTTGACGGATCTCCTCTATCCGGTGGCTCAGTGCAGACGATTGCTGCCCGGTGTCGACGTCGATCTGCTCATGGATCCTAGCAAATATTTCCCCGTCGGTATCTTTCCTTCCGACTGCGTACAGCTGCGTGGTTCCCAACGTCGGCCAATTCCAGAATGAGTTGTTAACACAGTGATGCAAAATTGTTTGCATTTCTTTAACACGTTCCGTGCCGAGCCGTTTTCATTCGGGTTCCATTTGACGTTTTGACTAAAGATTAGAATGGGCTTTGACAGAAGAATGATCATTACGTCAGAAATCCATAATAATTAGCTTGTAAAGAGGAGTTGTCACATCGTGTATCACCGATGGTACACGTGGCACGGAACATGTTAAATGAAAATTTCACTTTTGCTTGCCCACTACTGCCATCTGTCGTCGCTTAGATAGAAACCTCGGGAACTAGGGAAACGAGCAACGCACAGGTGGCGTTCCCGTCGCTGCTCTCGCTCTCGTCATTATTCGCTGCTTATCGTGTCGCTTTCGTTAGTTTCTTGGCAATTTCTTTAAGTTATTTACAACTGTCCTTTCGTTTTACTATTTTTTTCTTGCACGAATGTCATCTTCTTTGAACCTTCTTTGCTTGTTCAGACCTTGAAGTTAATGGACTTTTAGGCTTGTTCCACGTTAAAAATTCAAATTTTTAGATAATCGTGTGATGATCACAGAGATGGAACATCAGGATTTTAGAGATGCTTAGGTGAAGCATGGCCAAGAAAAACGTTGGGAACCATTGGCGTACAATGCATTGACATTCCAATGCTAAATATCGAAACTGTTGTAATTTTGCTGTTTTCATTTTGTTCCAAGATGTTTTTACACTGTGTAGCTCAGATGGTAAAGTGAAGATGCTTTTCTTCTCGAAAATATGCTACAAATTGTAACACAGTGTGTAAAAGATCTTTTTCGCGACTTCTCAAACTGTACTCGACTTGCTGTACGAATTTTTTTTTTTCAATTTTTGAATTTTTTTAAATTTCAGACAAAAACGAACGAAACGATGAAATTCCTTCGAAAGTAGTGAAAAAGAAAGCATACGTCGAATTTTCGGAGGTGTTCAATCTTCGAACTCGTCGTAGATTTAGTCGCCGAAAAAAATTTTTCAACGTTCTTACACGCATTTATAGTATTTTCGGGAAGAGAAGTATCTTCGATCATCTACCCGCTGCGTGACGTAAAAGCAACATAGAATAAAACGAACCGATGCTTTTCGAAAGCTTTTCAGAGGCTGTAAAAGTTCAGATTTATTGTTGTACGATCGCTTTTTTTTTTTTTTACAAAGTTTTTTTAACAGTTTGAATATTTGTGTTCGAATATTGCGAATGAAACTCACTGTATATATGATAGACACGCGCTCGCACACCTCTTACCTAACCTAAACGCTCTCCAACAGGGTATCATAGCACCAAAGATCGAAATTTCCACAAACACGGTGATAGAAGAGGTGAAAACGATTTACGATGGGAATCTCGACGGACAGTACGTGGTCAGTCCAAAGACGATCGACTCCAAGGTAAAGGCACTACGTTCGCGATTCCCGTTGCTCAACCTCTATATCTCGATGTATCACGATTTTCAGCAGAAGTGCCACGCTCACAGGAAACGTCCCGTCAAAGGTATCATCAGGCAACGAAAAGTTTGTCACAGTCGTGCCAAGGCGAAACCTCAGATTTGCAGCTCGTAAGCAGAATCGTTTCTTAATTCTAGTTTTTCATTTAGTCGTCAACTGTAAACCGACTTTCAACTCTCAAGCTACATGAAGCATTCAATTCAATTCAATTCAATTCAATTCAATTCAATATATATTGTCGCAGTACGCGGTGCTGTAACGACGTAGAATACTCGTATCGAGATGGACTTCGCCCGACTAGTCCGATGAAGCACGATATTTGCGTTGACACCACCGATACCATCGACACGGAGCTCGATCCACCGATATCAGGATATCGCCGAGTCCCCTCCGTTTGTGGCAATCTGCACATCTTCGACAGCTGTCCCGTTTGCTTCAAGTACAAGTGTTATTTTTCCAACAAATGCGACAAATTGCTCGAGAACTCGACGAACAATCGCCCTCGTCTGCAGAAAGACGACTCGATGCCGCGGCAGCCTGTCTCTACGTAAGTTCACTCATCGCGCGCTTCGTGCCATCCATTTTGTATTTCCAAACAGTTCCGCGCAACTTCTTCGAACGTTTCCTTCTTGTTCTTGTTCTTATTCTTGCTTTTGCAGAGGTCTCCGGTCATCCGTCCCAGTCCCCGAAAGAGTCGCAAGTAAAACGCACAGCTCGTTTATCGCCCGTTAAACTAATTTTTCTTAGTGAAGTGAAATTGAACGGAGAAAAAAAAAAGAAAAAAAAACGAAGAAACAACGTTTTATTACCGATGCGTCGGAGGAATTGTCGCAAAAAGTTCGCAACGATTTCTACAAACGCGTGTATGTATTTGTACACGAAACTGAACATTTTTGGCTGAAAACATCGTTCGATCAGTCCTTTGGGCGAGGAAAGACCAGACCGCGTAATATCGTGTGGTTTAACCTTTAACCTTTAACCTTTAACCTTTAACCTTTAATCTTTAACGTATACTCGATGACCCAACAGATACATCGGTGTACCCTGAACCTTGCGACCGCGAAGACTTACCGATTTGCTCAGCAGTGGCGGACTCCTCAGATATATGCCGCGACCTTGAGGCGTCCATGCTCTCAACGAGGCACCTTCGTTCTCGAAAGGCGTGATCGCGATCCAACCTGTCGATTTATCAACAATTACTTGGACGAAATTCACCGCTTACCAGTTTACTTTACTAAATTTACCTATACTCGACAGTACGACGTCAGCAACGGATTCCTCTCTGTCCACGCCGACCACATTCATCTCTTTCGATTTCAACAGCTTCGGCCACGATTTTAATCGTTCCGGATCGTTGACAGGCACGACGAAAGCTTTCGTAGACAACAAACGATCGTACACCTCGTCGGCGTCGGTGGTCCGACACATCGTTATAGGTAGATGTTTGCTCGCGAACAACGTGCATCTGTTTCATTTCATCGGAAAGGAAAAGGAAAAGGAAAAACTGAACTTTGACTGAACTTGAACTGAATTTTGAAAATAACTATTCTTCCTAATTTGTACAATCACGTACGAATTATGTATACCGTATGAAGTGCTCTCCTTCGAGGTAATCCAACCTTCCCATGCCAGCCACGAACACGGTTTGTTCAGGCTTGAACATGAAAGTTCTCGGTGAGATGATTTCTTGCGGCAGCGTGAGCAACAGTTCGTCGGTGGTCAGCAAATTTAGTATCTGATCTGTCTGAATCGTGCCCGGAGTATCGTAACACCAACGACTTTGCTTGTACTCTGGTCTAGACTCGTCCAACACGGAGTTTCCACACATGGATCTGTGCGACATCTCGGAGAAGGGGTCTGCCATTGGATTGCTCGACGATCTCGCAGTAAATGTTTTACCAACGTGATCTACAGACAAACAAATAAATATACAAGCATGATCTTTCAAACGAACAGAATTATCAACCGGGAACGAGATTGCTCAATTACCTTTCAATGTCGCATATTTTATGTTCCTGGTTTCCTTAAACTTTAAATTATTGTACTTTAACTCTGCCATCTTGTAAGACGTTTCCTTGATTAGTCTCACTGTTCTTAACCAACGTCTCTTGCCAGTCGGGTTTAAAATTGGAAACTTGAGTAAATTTAACGTAGTCCCCGGCCAAGCGGACACCGTAGCGCGTTGCACCAAATCGATAGCTTGTACCTTGCAATAGTCGGAATTTATCAACGTGTTGAACAACGAAGATTTTCCAACGTTTGTACAACCAACTAAATAAACGTCTCCTGAAACGTCGCATATCATCGAGCGTTAACATTGTATCTTACGAGTTACGAGTGATACTTAATTATTAAAACGTAAGGAAAAAGCGCTTGAAATTATACGCGCGTTATACCTTTGTTTCGCCACTTGTTCTGCAACTTATTTATCAGCTCCTCTATGCCGTATCCGGTTTTCGCGGACGCGAGTTGCACGTGCGTGATGTTTTCCCTCTTCACGCCGGTTATGTCGATCACCGCGTCTATCAGCCGTCGCTTGACATTGTCGAGGAACGACGGGCAGTCCTTGGGCAGCAAGTCGACCTTGTTGCCAACCAGAAAAATCGGCGTGAAAGGGTGTAAGATGGTCTTCAGATCGGGCCAAATGCAACAAGGGAAATCGGTCACGTCGATTATCAGAATGACGGCGCATTTCCTGCTCTTGATCACTTTCAACAGCCTGGGGTAATCCTCGATCGACACCTTCACCTCCAACGCCGCGTTGTAGAACTTCAGGAAGTGACATCTCTGGCATATCGTCGATTTCAGCTCGTCGGTCTTTTTGAAGGGGAACAATTCCGACGGCAAGTATCCGGGAATCGCTGGATCTCTGCAGTGGAGCAAAGCGCCGCAACCGCCGCACGGTACGGAAGTCACTTTCGAATCGGGATCCGGCGTGCCGTACCTCGTGTACCAGTTCATCAACGAGTCGTCGAACTGCTCGTAATCGGTCATCCAGTTGTCCGGTACTTTCCACAACTCACCCTGCGGCGTAGTCCATCCACGATCCACGCTCTTTTCCATCGTCTTGACGAAATCCTCGAAATTCAGCTGCGTCAAGCCGCTCGTCTTTATCCTCAAATACCTATGCAACCTTTCGTGCAAACTTTCGTACTCCTCGCTCGGTACCTCGGCATCGTTGGACGCTCCCGACGAATCGGTCATCTCGTACGAATCTACCATCGCGTACGGCATGTGCACAGGCTTCTCTTTTACCGCGGTTCCCCGTTCGTCGTTCTCTTCGCTCTGAGAATCGACCTTCTCTTTACTCGACGTTCGATTCTTCAACAGAACGCTGAACACGGGTTTGTGTGCAATCTCCTCGTACCTTTCCCTCTCCTCTTCCACGCGTTGCAATTTCTCCAACGTTTTCCTCTTTTTGAAACCCGTTTGCACGTTCCCCGAGTCCAAGTAGTCGCAGTACAATAGTTTATCGCGCACAGCTACGACATTCGCGTCCAATTCCCTTCTCGATGTTGGTTCGACGATGTTTTTATACGAAATCGCGTGCCAACGTCGAAACTCCCGTAGTCCTGAGTTACGGCGCACGCCGTACCTGGATAGTCCGAACAGCAGAAATCTCATCCTTGCTATCTAGAACGATCCGTCGAAAAATACGACGACCGACGATCGACGACGTATAACGTTGTCACGTTCGTGATATTCCTCTTTGTAATCTGAAATCGATAAAACTTTCGGCGTCATTCGGCATTTTGCGATAAATAAAATTTATCAATATTCTCGCACGGTATCACGATTACTATTACCGTCATAATCGTCAGAGATTTTCGTTTCGAAGAAACGAATATTTGATCGTAGTACACATAACCTCTAAACGTGCCTCTTGAAACATAACCTTCAAGCGTGGACAAACCATGCGTATACACGTGAACGAAGCTACGAATTGGACAAGTCGATACTGTAACATAAACTATGAATTATAAGTGACGAAGCATGTTGGTGAAAAATGGGGATAAATCGTTGAATCGTATCGTAGCACGGTGTGTTTGGCGAAAAAGTACCAACTTCTCTTCTTCTCTTCGACGGTTTTCCACCTGACGATGTAAATGCAGTAGATAAATTCACAGAAATAACGAATCAAGTCACGATGTAAACTTTTATCAAACTCGCCGGAAAAACCTAACCTGTATACAATCATGAAGTGATCCTGTGTGCTGGTGGGACAAGAGAAACATCCTTTAAAGATTTAAAACCAAGATACCCGAAGCATGGAGGACCGAATTTGGTACTAAAGCTAAAAATCACGAATGAATGAATGAAACAATAGTGAAACTAAAAAACCGATAAGTAAACCTAACCTAAACCTATGAACGGAAATTAAATTTACCGCCCTTGAAATCTCTGTATCGTACGATTTCTTACGCGATCAGAACGTTATTCCATTTCGGGTATGGTGACGTCATCTGTCGATAAATGTCGGTAGTAAAGTTACCAATGTTTACCGAGAGATGACGTCGCTATGTCAAAACACGTCATGTCAAATTAATTGCAGAAAAGACTAGTTTTTGCTATTAATTCGACTTTAATTAGACTTTTGCAATAGCGATCGCCTAATTAGATCTTCGGCTTACGTAGTATTCCATGTTTGACTTGTAATACGAATATAAATATGTATTTACTTTTTTGTTAATGTCAATGTTTATCGACAGATGGCGCCACCAGATCCAAAGGTAGTCTACGTTAATTATATGAAATAAACAAATTACGTAAGACATCAGAATGGTCGTACTACAAAGGCAGTTTTGGTTTTACAATTCAGTGGCACCGAATTGTAATTTAATTTCTGAATAATTAAAATAAATATGCAGCTTGACATGCCCTGATTCGAGTTTTCAGTTTCACGGTGAATAAATTGGTTCCACAGCGCTGCCACGTCCATGAAAATACAATCTTATTTGTAAAGAGAACCAACTAACAATAAGAGGATTATTTTGTAAACTCTTTCAATCGCGTGATTGAAATTTGATCGTCGATTTCCTGCCTATATTTCATTCTGGCAATAAAAAAAAAATGCACGTATAAAGATTTAGAAATTCCATTGAACGAATTAATCACTCGCAGTTTATCTTTGAAATTTGGATCAGAATGGTTTGAGAATAATAGTCAAAAATATGTACGAAAAGTTTGTGCGCATAGTTTTAGATATAAATCTTCATTTAATCGATGAATATAACGATATATATCATCCCATAATTGAAGCTTTATTTATCGACATGTCGAATATAATTTACGATGCGACGTAACAATTTTATAATCTCGTTTGCAATAGATTTTATGATTAATATCGCAAATCTCACAATATTCTGATTTATTGACATTTCCAAACTACTCGTATAAACACTAATTCTAAATTGTTATATAACGTAAATAGAAAGCTAATAACTTGTATGATTTATTTATTAATTTACAATTTATTAATTTATTTTGTGCTTCTTAGCTTCTCTCATCCGATTCATTTGTCTATAATATATCTCAGTAGTTAGTGTAGTACAATTATTATCCAAACTTTCTGCAAGAATTCATCGTTCGATCCGATTATCTGAAATTATTAATTTGCCATTATTTCATTATTTGCCGCTGATATTCTAAAAATAACGCGATCGTCTATCGACAGAGTTATCCATCCAGGATGCAATTAATTTAATCGTGACCGTGACTAATTCTCAGGTTTCTCATTCCGAAATGATATCTCCACGTTACTCCTCGTTAAAGTATCAAGATCAATCGTCCGGAATTCGTTGGGAAAATCATGAAATTAGATGCTAATTGTTCACGTTTGTGCAGCCACGACATATTAAAATTGGATACGTAGTATTACATAGTACATATATAGGTTCGCGTGAAGTAGGATATAAAGAAATATACTTATCGTTTATTGCTCTATTACACAAAATGTCACGTTCTCTTTTGTACATATAGTTATAAAATATATTACACGTTTAATTCTTGTAACGTCACAAGGCATATCAATATGTAACTTTAATTCAAAACACGTTCGCCGCTACATGTTACATGGAACAGATAACGCCGAGTGGAAAATAGCAAGGAGGGCGAGTGATCTTCAAAAACGTGGAACGTGAAAAAACGTTGCCTGTCATATCTATTCTGACCTTAGTCAATGGTTGTATAAATAGCACATGAATTTATGTACATTCCATTGCGGCGATTTACATACGAGTAATAAATGCCAATAAAAAATGCAAATCGTGATCTTCTAACAATCAATCTATGTCGTATCGCGTGTGTATATGATACGTGCGTTCGTTGTTGACTGAACATTAAAATAGTCTCAACACGGAATACACATATGAACATTTATCGACAAAGCGTACGTGATTGGCGGCATGCACGTACGAGGTCATCGAGTTTAACCATGTTTAACTTGTGTCAGTCGCATAGAGGTCGTACAACTTCACTCGAAGAACGTTAATTTATTTAAGATGCGACAACAATTTTGTAACACGAGGCAATTTGTGTATCTCTCTCTCTCTCTCTCTCTCTCTCTCTCGCATGATGTCGTTCTGTTTTTAATTAGAGTGAAATGAGCGCAAATAGACGAATAACTAGATAAAACATGAAATTTACTGAAAGTTATCCGCTGATCGGGTAGAAAAAAAGGCGTGTCTTCTATTATAAGTATATGTAGCCAATAGGTGGATAGATAAATGGGTAGGTCGATAAGTAGGTTGATAAGCAAATAAGTATATAGATAGATTGGTAAATAAATAGATGTAGCAGCAAATAAGTAGGTAGATAGGCAAATATATAGATAAGTTGCTATATATACTTGTATGCACAACAAGCAGATCAAAGTCTAAAACAAAAAACATAATTAACATAACTTGTATTTGTATTCTCAGGAGATCGAAGAAGAACTGTATAAAGAATGAAATAAAAAATATTTTAACAGACTTTTAACTTGGTACAATAATTCAATGTAGGATCATAATTGTTAGAAAATTCAAAAGATAATCCTTTACTGCCTGGAAGAGGCTACGCTGACGAAGAAAGTCCTCGCGGCTAGAAGTTGACTCAACTGGCATTCTTGTAAAAGAATCGCCGGACAAGACAAATAGCGTGAGCTTTAAAATATACCTCTTATAATCACGCATGCAGTCATTGTTTTATTTTAAAAGAACTCCCCATTTGTGTAAAATCACATCTTCCTTTTTATAGTTTTCAACACGTTGCTTAACTTAGCAACTCGTTGTCACGGATTTTTTTTGTTGTCACTATATTTCTCGCAGCCAGTAAGCTGTTATTCGTCGTTCTTGAATATTTCGAAACGCAAGATATACAGGGTGGGCCAAAAATCACTTACCCCTAAAATAAATCCGTAATTTTAAATTCAATTTAAAAATTAATAAAAATAGTCTTCTCTTGTGTTATTCGTTTTGACGTTTTGACGTTGTAAAAAAAAAAATAGGTGGGAAGAAACCGTTTGGCCCACCCTGTATCACCAACAAAAATATTCGACGGTCGTCGAAGAAAGGAAAAGAAAATGTTGTGATTAATGGTAAAAAAGAAAGCAAATCCTTAGGTGGATTGGTGTTTCGAATGTATCATTTCGAAGGAAGGTATGACGCGTGAAACGTACGGAGGAACGTACGAGAAAGGAAGGAGAATATATATGCAACTGCAAGCGCCAATGCAACGCGTCGCGTCGTGTCACGTCGTCAAGAATCCGTGATCGAACGAGTCCTTGTAAATACCGTGCATTTAATTTTAGTTTAATACTCGTACTCTTGTCCTCTGCAAAAATCTATTCGCACTTTCCAGTCTGTGTTTGGCATTGCGATAGCAGATAATTAGCATTCACCTCGGATTAAAGACACGAGATCGCTGGAATACCGGTAGCTGAGCAGTTATCGATATACACATGTTAATACCGCGTTATTAATGTCACGCCAACTTATAAATATGCACGTAGTTTCCTTTTCACTTCGTTCAAGTCCTTCCTAGATATTTGCATCAAGCATCCATTTTATCTCGTTGATTTAACGTCGACTATCATATCCCAAAATTCGTTTTTACTTGTGTCATTCTTGACCCTCTATGGGCCGAGATAATATTTTTCTTGACTATAAGGAAATTCATGTAACGTAAAATCAACCTAATTCAACAGTTTCAACAATTTTATTACAACGAATACATATTCTAACAACGGCTTACAACGTTTTCCAAATGATGAGACATTGTACAACAGGACGTGTACGCCATCTTGTGGAAAAAAGTTCAATTACTTAATAAAATGTCGATATATTAGTAACGTGACTTGAAAGTTACACGGGGCCATAGAAGGTTAACTAACCTAACCTTACCATCGAACCTTACGTCTCGTAACATAATTCAGTTTCTAACTAGATTTAGTCTATATACGTGCAAACACTAAGATTATGCAAACTGCATTAGCTAGACCGTAAACGAATTAGAAATTTCTGTGATCTTCGAGTTCGTTAAACGCTTCGCTTCTGCAAATTCTTCAGAATAGGAATAAGTTTCGACGTACAATGGTGGGATGATTCGATAACGAGCGGAAGATCGAAACGATCGATCAAACGAGGAATGCATTTACATTTTACACGTGTAGAAAGGCGAAACATTGCTACAAGACCGCTTCAGCTTTCCACTTTTCCACTTTTCCTTCGAGATCAATCCGCGAATCGGGCGTCGCGTCAACGAAGACATCGTTCCTTTAATGTTGTTACCGTCGGCTGCGTCACGTAAATACGCGCGTTTAATTGCCCAGGTCGACTACATAGTACTACGTAGCACGTACGTATACAGCTAAGCTGCTTACACGATTAGAGGTTGTAGTTCTGAAGCCTTTCGAATGCGATCTCGTTGCGTCAGTCGACTTTTTGATTCATTCGCAGGTTCATGTGCATCCACGCATACACGTTCGCATCATGTGTGAACGAGCTACCAACGCTACGTCTATGCTTCCCGGCGGATCTAATTGTTTTCTATTTCGCAAGAGTATTTTGTTAGTCGTGTTAGCCTAGTTTTTCGTCTTTCGTATATTTCACATATCGAAATATCAAGTCCGTCCCTTTGATTGCACGTCAATTGTTAATCCATCTCGCAAACAATACGAATACTATCCTATATAGTGCGTGCACTGTGTCACGTGCGCCAATCGTTAGATGGGCGCGCATTTTAAATTTTCGTATCGAGTCGACGCCGATCTATTTAAAATTTTCTCAGTCAAAATCAGTTATATTATATCGCGTCTCGTGCCGTACGTGTGAATGCACGCACTCACGCACAGGTGATAAGTATAAAGTTCTCTCTGTGTGTTTATTCGCATTAGTGCCAGAAAATACGAGTTTGGCGACATTGCGTACGTAACGTGGTAGCTATATATTTAATTCTTAGTAAACACCGACGAACATCGTTGACCGATTTCCGTATTTTCCATTCGCCACGAATTATTATCGATCTTTCATCGTCGTTTAATTTCTAATTTCAAGTTTAACCTTTGGCTGATAATTTAGTATCATTTATTCCGTACCAATAATTTAGTTATTTTCTCTTAATCAGAATAAAAAAATATATTTATATAAACTTGTCTGTCAGAGGATGAGCATCTTTTTCAACGATAATGTTGATATATCGTTAATTGGTAATCAACATTAAATAATTATTATTGATAATTAAGATAAGATTTGGCTATTGCATCGAACGTGAAACCGCGTTCTTTTGATTCAAAATCGAATTTTACCTCGCTCGTACGCGAGGATAAATTTTCGAGAATAAGACGTATCCAAATCTCTTTTACGTCGTCTGGCACAAGTCCCACGTTCAACGTATCGTTTGTATAAATATCGTTTATGCTAACTGCTGTTCTCGCTGCGACTCGTTAGACTGACCAAGAGGTATGTACGTGCATAGTGCAATGTATGTATAATTCAGGATCGTTGAATCTTTCTACTTCGTTTACGAGCGAAGTCGTACGGACACGTTCGATCGTTTCTCAGTTGAAAATTGGAGGTTTGTCAAGAAGACTTCGTCTCGTGCTCTAAAAAAGGATTAGATTATTAATATTAGAATATTTTCAATTTGTTCTCGTATAGAAGGATGTTCGAAATATTTTTCAATTACGTAGGATGCCCCGACGACAATTGACGAAGATTTACAAGCGGACTTGAATAGTTTATTTACAGCCTATTGTTTACAAATTTATTGATAATAACACTGTTCGACGTTGTGCGAAAATTATGTAACGTTGTCGTGAAAAATATCAACGCGCGAGATAATATTATCCCGTGCTCCCTTTCTCGGACTTCTGTTTCGTTAATTAACACTTAACTAACATGTAAATTTACGTTTTTCCATTCTGACTTTCTAAAACGTAGATTTACGTTTTTGCTTGAATTTTTATCACGCTGCGTTAGTTTTTCATTTTTATGCGCGTTGGGTTCTTTTCTTGTTGTCATTAGTTGTATTGCACTATCTGTCTGTCGAACCTACTGCGCAGTTTGCTCTTTAGGTAGTATTTTTTAGTAATTTCGTAACCACGAAAATGATGGCAGAAAGAAGAAAGAAAAGAAGAAAAAAAGAAGCGAAACAAGATATACATGTCAATACTGTCAGGTTCAGGTTAGGTCACGTTCCATTTCACAAGGGTGAATGTTTTACAAAATATCACGCTACTGCGCAGTTTTGCTTTTTAGGTAGTATTTTTTTAGTAATTTTGTAACCACGAAAATGATGGCAGAAAGAAGAAAGAAAAGAAGAAAAAAAGAAGCGAAACAAGATATATATGTCAATTCTGTTCAGGTTAGGTCACGTTCCACTTCACAAGAGTGAATGTTTTACAAAATATCACGCTACTGCGCAGTTTTGCTTTTTAGGTAGTATTTTTTTAGTAATTTCGTAACCGTGAATATAATGGCAGAAAGAAAAAAGAAAAGAAGAAAAAAAGAAGCGAAACAAGATATACATGTCAATTCTGTCAGGTTCAGGTTAGGTCACGTTCCACTTCACAAGGGTGAATGTTTTACAAAATATCACACTCGTAAGAAATGCCAGACGTGTAAATAAATAGCTTTGTAAAATTTTATCAAAAATAGTGTTGATTTAATAAAACTGCAACGTTTTACATATATGTTTATCTAATTCTCTTAAAAAAAAAGAAACAACCCGTCCGTTAAGCGTTAAAGACGAAATTTCCTCGTTATGATTTCAGATCGTACACGTACTCCAGATCCTTCATCGAAAATATTTAATTAGCGAAAACTGGTCGCGAAGAACCAAAGGTTCTTTTAAAAAGAAAGTTCACTGTTATTCGAATTTCTATTTTCTATTTATAGTATTCGCAATCAGATGCGTTTCGCTTGTGTTCGACCAATTCGTTATCGCTATCACGAGGAATCACGATACGTCGCGAAATGCGGAGAAGAAATACCATTTGCTTAATCTTATCGCGCGGCGGTTTTTTCAGAGAAAATATTTATACTGTTTTTTTCTATACTGTGTGCGATCTGGTGTATTCGTAGGGCGGTAACGAGGCATCGTTGAGCACGTGTATGTAAGACTCCTTTCAGACAGCAGATGTACACTTGTATCACTGATATGAGATAGACGTATCGTATTGGAAATAAAACATAAACAAATCTATTGATGGTTCTATCTCGTTCGGTTGTACGTACGTCTCGTTTCCCACGAATCAGATCTAAAAATCGTCGAAATTGGAGACGACTTTTCTATAATTACGAATGTGTATGTAGTACGCACGCTATGATTCAATCATCACGATGAAAACAAACTTTCAGAGAAACGGGGATGAGAGAGAGAGAGAGAGAGAGAGAGAGAGAGAGGGAGGGGAAGAGACCGAATGGGAAGAGACTAAAGACCGAATATAACATTTTCAGGTCTTTATTAGCTTCTGAGATATAAATAAGAAACATTGAGTTATACATGGACCGTTTATTTTGAAAGTGGTGCAAGTCCGTTTTCTGTTGTTTCGAGAAAATTAAAAGGTTAGCATATTAGTCGATTCAAAAATATAAATTAATTATGTCAAGTCTGGCAATGTTTCTACTAATTTATCAATATTGTAATTTGATTATATAAATTTCTTTTAGACGAATTTAACTAAAATAATATATATATATATATATTTACGGACTGTAAATGGACTTGCACCATTTTCATAATTAGTCAATTGTAAAGATCGTTTAATTTCAATTATGAAAAATTAAATATATCACTTATTATGTATACAGACGTTACTAACACATACAGCCGCTCTATTAGTCAGCGTCGTATACAATCGTTGTTCCTGCGGTAGCCCCGTCGTCAACTGTCGAGTATCCAACGATGACGACGTAATAGCGATACTGTTCTCAACTATCTATAGGGTGTCCCACTTAAAATCCGATATCCACGACATTCCACCGACACCGACATTTTACTGGTAATTGATGGCCAGATTGAAACAAATAACTCAACCCAATCCCAATAGAATAATCATTCAACGATCGGTTGGAATCACGGTGTATACCACGTCCTCGATGTCGGAACATCTTATAGATATTGACGAAAGAGCGAAGACAGTATTGCATCAGTAACGTTTATGCAAGTATAACTCAGTGTCTCTAACAAACGAACAAAAATCGAAAGCTAAAATTTTACATTCGCTTTACTTTCAGTTCTCCTCCTCTTCCCTTCGCTGCATTCACGCGCAATTTCATATCATTTTGACAATCACATCATATCGCAGTTTTAACATCAAAAATGTTGTGAAATTAAACCGTTTTAACGTGTTAAACGCTTCTTTTAGAAGTACGACTATGTACGTATTACCCATAATCCACCATTTTGCGAACACGAGCAAATCTTTCGTTTGAGAAAAAAGAAGAAAAAAAAAATACGGAACATCAAGTGTTTCGCGCGAAATTTATCGCGCGTGATAAAAATTGAATATCATGCGGAAACTCTTCGACAAGGAGAAACATTTGCGCATGCTATTGTTTGACCCTGAATCGTGGATCCACGTGCTGCGTGAAATCGTGCCTTCACGCACAACGCTCGGCGATCGACGCTCGTACGTCGTTCTCGCTTCTTTCATCTTTACTTATTGGTCGATCGGGTCGTAGAGAGATCCATTCCACGGCCGTGTCTTTTCAAAAATACCTTCCGTCGCAAATTCTCACAACGGAAAGTTACAACAATTGATTTGAACAAGCTAGCTTTAAACAAGTAGTATGATTTGTATGATTCGTATTCGTCAGCAATCTTCTCTGTTTTTTTTTTTTTTAACAAAACTTCAAAGTCTAAGGATTGTCATTGTCGAGTGAAATATTCGAACATCGAATCGCTGCAACTCGTTATCGTATGTTTGTCCAGTTGCAAATATCATTCCAAATAAGATGTAAAAATTTTAGATTCCAACATGTGAAAATTCTGAAGGAAGAAAAAAGAAAAAATAACAAACGATTTTTTCGTAGCGGGGCAAAATTATATAACGCATTATGCGCATCCTGTGTGTCACAGTATACACAGCGTGATCGTTCTGCTTTAACTTCATCATACGGGATACGCAATGCAATACACGCGTCGCTCTCTCTTTCACTCGATCTGTTTTCTTCATCTCGCAGCTAGATAGCTTTTATCAGTCGTCATTCGAACGACTTTGTCGATACCGATCCGGCGATTCAACTCGCCAACTTCAGAAATCGCAAGTACCGCCGAAACTTTTCTCTCATTTTCGCGAATGCTGACGTTTGTTAATTAATTCGCGAAAAAGGTTAAGTTTGTAACGAAACAACAAGAGCAGCAAGAGATCGAGTAAAACTGATAACTCGTGTTTGGATGAGTCACTGATAGCCGAAGAACGACTCGGTAACTCGTTGAAATTAATGAATTCTTCTTCCACGCGTTCATCGTTTCGAAACCTGACATAATCAGCCAGATATAAATTTTTACAAGCGCAAACTCTTGGCTATCTTTGTTCCACAAACGTCGTTCGACAATCGAGTTTTCTACCGTTGCATTGTAAATAAACAAACGTACATTCCAAATCGATTCGCACGATCGATTTATTTTACTTAAAACAGCGGACGTCACGTGATACAACTGAGACAATTCGGGACACAGTGTGATAGAAGCAAGGTCGATTTACGAATGTAAATCAAAAATTCAATACAATTCATTAATTTATTATTTATTTAAGGAAGGCTTTATCCGTGTCAATTATACACATTATTTACGTATTACATTATTTACTGTACAATTCACCATTCCTGTGAGTGAAATCACTCTGAAACAAAATTTACGTTAACAGTTAGAGCGAATATCGGTAATATTTAGTTTAAAACAACAAAAGTAATCAAGTGTTGGGGAAATATTTTCAAACACACGCGCGCGTGCGCGCACACACGCACACACCCATGCACACATGCATGCCAGTTACTCACATAATATATCACCGTACAATATAACCATTTAACTCGCAACTCTCAAAATTCTTTCGTTACTTTCGATGATTCATCGTCGTAAAACATCAAAGTAACTCGTTAGGGAGGGATACGTGTCAAAAGTAGAAGAAAATTACGTAAATCGATAGCACGATGGTAGGCATTGTACATAGTTGGGTGCTGCCGGATCACCGGCCACGACCGAGCAACTCCTGCCACGTGCAGAAACCGGTTTATGCTGTTATTTTGTGCGACTGAACACTGCCCTTTAAATTTTCTGTTTAGAGAAGAAATCTGTCGAAATCTCGCCATGTCCCATTCCTACGTAACGTCGACGATCAGATCGTCGTTTCGATCAATGATTAAATTCTCATTATTCCCGCTTCCAGCGACTTTTTGCAAAATTCCGTCAAAGCGTTCGAAATTCGAATTTCCTGCTCGTTCGTGCGAAAACGAACTCTACACGGACGAAAATCAAGTTTATCTTTTCGATTTGCGAACTCGATCTGTTACGTGGGTAACTGATGCAACGACGACGATGATGACCACGATTCACGCAGCGGAAAAGTCATTACACCTAAATAATCGAAATGTGAAATTACAATGCGTAAAGTAATGTTTCTGTTAGTTAATGATTGGCCAGCCCGTACTTCTGTTTGTTAAACTTTCGGCTAAACTAAAATAAAATTCGCGCGCGCGCGCGCGCGTGTGTGTGTGTGTGTGACAGAGGTTGAAACGACCAGGTAAACAGTGGACCATATAACCTTATGTAATAATAATACGGCTAATAAACTTACGACGCAATACCGTGCCGATTATACGGGCAACAAGTTCACGCAGTGTCGGCCGATTGAAAACAAACCTGGATAGTCGACACGAGTCAGCACGTAGAGAGTAAAAATTCTAAACGATTGCACGCGTGTGTGCGTGTGCGTGCGTGTGTGCGTGTGTGCGTGTGCGTGCGTGTGTGTGTTACGTGCCGTTTCGACTACCAAAGAACCTGTGAGCAACGTTTCTCTCTGTCCCTTTTCATTTCTCTCCTTCGCGCTCTGTCCTCTCTGTCGTCTTTTCTTCTCATATTTTCATCCCACCATGCACACTCTCGCGCACTCGAAACGATTGAATTCGTATTCCGTCGTATTCCGTCGTATTCCGTCTCGGTTCCGTCTCACGATTCTTTTTCTATCGTCGCGTGATGTTATACGTGGCCATTGTGCGCGCGCACCTCATCCTAAAACAACGCACGCCGCGACCGCCCGCCAATATTTCCCGCACCCTTGCGTTATCTGGCTCCGATCCCTTCTAACGTCGATATAAATGATGCAACATTGTAAACATCTCGTAGAATACAATCTGACCATTCAGTAGATAAACGCGTCTTGCGTCCCGTGCTTTTCGTAAAAACGTCCATGATAAATATTACGTACGGAATACGGCGTTATTACCGGCAGGTCGATTCCAAACATACGAGAGCGATCAGTGACTCTCATGCGCTCGTAAGTCGCTATTTGCCATTGAAGGAAATCGGCGAGAAACGACCGCGTTGAACAAGTGAAATATAGAAACGAAGGAAATACATTGGATTTTCCTGTAAATCGAGTCAATCGTCGTCCGTAATTCTTTTTACGTTCCGATCTCTCCAACCTTCCAGCTTTCTGACAAGTGAAATTCTAGCTCTCCGAGTTTTTTTTTTTCTTTCTTTTTTTCTTGTCGAAAGTCGAAATAACATTCGTTAAGAAGGACAAAATATCTTCTACCGAAGACAGAGCTTGTAAAGTCGTGGAAAACTTGCGTCATCCAATTCGAGGTAATTACGCGCGACGGAGCGTTCGAAGCGTTCGAGAGCCTCTGCCTGGCTAGAAGCTACGTGACGCGGCGCTGTTTCAGAGGGCGTCGTCAAAGTCGCCCGATCCTACGTAGAAGCAATGGCGCGGTAGGCGAGAGGGTAATGGGAGCTGTGCGAACCCGTGGTGGGGACGGAGAACTCGTCGATGTCGGGACGACAACAGTAAGGTCGGCGAGAGGAGGGGTCGGCTGTTACGCTGTTAGTAAGCGGAGCGGCCATCTTGCGAACTTCAGTCGGAAACCAACTGCCGAGCAGTGAGGGAAGGTGAGCGAATAAGAGACTCGATGTGTTAGCTGAAGGATTTTTTAATGCGCTTCCGAGCCGGGCTACCGCTACGTGCGAAAGGCTGTGCGACACCGACAACGGAGCAGCGACCATCCGTGGATTTTCGCGTACGGAGTAACTCGAGTTTCTTCTTCGGCAAGAAGTCTCGGGCGGCGAGGAGCGAAGAAATCGGGGGAACGAAGGAAGTAGCCCGAGTTTCGACGCTGGGAAAAAGGTCGGGAAGGGATCGAAGATCAGCGCAAGAACTTCGATTTCTGCGAGGAAGGCTCGTCCGCTCGTACCGTCTTATCGGTTCGAAGGCAGAAGTAGGCAGGCAAGACCAAAAAATATCATCCGTTCGTTCGTTGATAGTTGGGAACAGCGAGTAGAGGAGAAAAGCAGCAACCAGGAAGAGAGAGAGAGAGAGAGAGAGCGCAGAAAAGTGGAAAAAGTGGAGGAGAATAACGAGCGGAAGGAATAACAACAAGACAGAGAGGAAATGAAAAATGCGCAGTGTTTAAGTCTGTGATAGTATTTATTCAAACGATTCAGCTGCGACGCGTATCATCTATATACCACAGTAGTAGCACCGTTTGTCCTATAAATCGCAAGAGATAGAGAAACAGAGGAATAAGTAGCCTTTATATATTTATTTATATCTGTGATACCGACGCTGATATACATCGAATTATCCACCGAGATAGAAACATCGAGAGAACGCAACCGAGAGAGAGAGAGAGAGAGAGAGAGAGCGAAAGAGCGTTATTAAAAAAGAGGAAGGGAGTAGGACGTCGGTAAAAGAAAAAGGAGGAGAGGATTGAAGAAAGCAAACGTACAGTGATTGAAAAATAGTGGGCAAAAAGATTATATCAGTAACTTAGTGGATATAGATGTTTTTGTATATACGACTGACTCTTTTTTATAAGTATTGATATCGGGTTACTCTCTCGGGAGAGAGAGAGAGAGAGAGAGAAAGGAAATTTCACTCCAAGAAGAAGGAAAGGAAAAAAACAGAGCAAAACAAAGTTTTGTTTCAGACGGGAACTTCAGTTTTTCTTTTTTACCCTTCTTTGGACGTTAAACGATTGAAGTTAAGTGGCATTGTCACCAACGAAAATGGTGGAGAAAATCTTGGAAGAACGAGAAGACGGGTGTCAGGAAGTCGCAAGAGGTACGAAAAGCTTTCCCTGTTTAATATTAATCGTATTCATCTCGAAAGTCGTGCGAACGCGAAGACGTGACATACCGAAATAATAACGAGGCCATTTTAACCTCGTCGGCGGTATTTGTCACGAACCAATCAAAACAATGCGATGGCTATCTTTGCTCGTGTCTCTTTCTCCTCGATACTTTTTTCGCCGCGATGTTGTTTCTCGTTTCGAGACGATTTGTCATTGATCGACTGAGAAGAGGAAGAGAGAAAAAAAATGTCGTCTCGATCGTAAGTTCTAATTTGTTTCGCGAAAAAAAAGGAAAGGAAGAAAACCCGTAAAATCCAATAATCACGCAAGGTGATGGAAATTTTCAAGATCAATCATCGGAGAGAGATAGAGAGAGAGAGAGAGAGAAACACACACGGGTCGTAGAGCAATCGAAGTATCGAAGTCGGTGACGGAAGAACTTTCTCGAAGCCGGCGCGCGCGTTCCCAGCGTTCTCCGCTTCGAGTTTTCTACTCAAGAGCAAATTGCAGTTGAAATTCGCTTAATCGCGAACGTCAGCAATAAAAAATCTGTATACGTGTACATTTATACATTTCACGTAATAATTAAATTATGATCGTACAATTCTAACGTTAACGGTTGCAATCAACGTCTTTGAAATTGAAAATATAATACGTTTACGATGATCGAATCGAGGTACAATTTCACATTATTCTGCTTAATAATATCGCTTCGCGATAAAAATAATTTCATTTATCGTTATCCAAGTCTTTCGAAACTGTATCGTTCCTACGTTATTTTGTGCCAAAGATTATTACTTTCACGTAATAGATAGTGCGTTTTCGTCATACTTCTCTTTCCTCTTTTTTTTCCCCTTCTACGTCTGAAAATATCGATTGAAAAATTTAACAGTGCCACACACTCTTGATAACTTGCGCCAAGTTATTTTTTTATTCCTTCTACTTTGACGCATGCAGCAGATTATTTTTAGCGTTTCGTTTGCCGCGTGTATTTTGTTCACACTTTTTGGTGAATTACCTGCTTCGATATTTCGTTGCGCAATTGTTAAATTGCGCATATCGAATAAATTGCGTCTATTTTTGGAATATTGGAAGAGACGAATGGGAAACAAAGGTGTAATGCACGGCGAGAGGTGTGCAAAATAATATCGTAAGAGAAAAGGAAGCACGGTCGAGTCAAAAACCGGATATAATTCTACGACGATGCAATATATATATATATACATACATACATACATACATACATACATACATACATCATACATACATACATAAATACATATATATATATATATATATATATATATATATATATCCATCATTGAATTATTTTTGAGGGTCGAAGTGGGTTAGTCGGTTCGCGTTCGAGTTGAGAAGCAAATCGCAAAGGGTGGTGGTTGTCGGTAAGGGTAACCCAAACAAAGAATGGATGGAAAGAGGAGAATAGAAGGGATCCTGGCGCGCATGTCGAATTCGTGTTGGTTCACCCTTCTCGTTTTAAAGAGAATGGCTCGGATATTTTATATATCCTGCCTTCCGGAACGAAATCGCAAATCATCAGAAACTTCACCAAAAAAATCGTCACTAACTTTTCAACGAATATGCGATCGAGCTCGAGAAAACGAGAGTGCGTAACATGTTGTCGTTGTGCAAACGAAAAGGAAGTCATTTGTTCGTATCTTCAACTTTGAGGATGCGTTGACGTTGGAACAGATTGAGAGTTCGTGTATGCACATACACATTGCCGAGCATTAAACAAACAGAATAGAAATAGTTTGGGAATAAAACGCTACTTTGTAAAAAATTTGTATATATTCATTTTTTTTCTACATACGTGCATTTGTTGCTTTACGTTACATCTATTTATTGTAGTTTGTACTGTATTTTGGATGGGCCATTATCGCTGGTGTTCTGCGGATGCAGCAACATTATCGTACGTGTATATCTCGCGTAAGATGGCGGCGTTCCTTTTCTGTGCCAGTCATTGAACTCCCAAGTTCTTAGTGCTTGGTTGTGTTTCTTCTCGCGCGTTTGCAAGCAACCAAAAAGATATTACGTATTTATACCTTTGACAAAGTTATAATTCGCTATTAATGGCCACGGGGCATAATTTAACGCAGCATTAACTGAACGAACTACATATATCGATGCCAACTGAATTTTCAACACAGTTGAAATTATGATTACTTTCTCTTCAAGAGAATTTGTATATTTATAATGCCAGAATTATATATAAGAGCCGTAATTTTTATTTCAGCGTCCTTCGAGAGCGTTCTTCTTTCGTTTCGAGTTTAGATCTCTCTCTCCAGTGACAAGCATAATTACTGTCGATGAGAAACGATTGAAATGCTCATAAGTTTCTCCAAGTTACGTTGGAGTTCAAGTCGCGAATTTGCTACAATCAATGGCTAAATCATCCGCTGATACACATCGGTAGTAATCGAAACATGAATCATCGCTCTTTGTCGGTCTCTACTGACAATAAGTAAATACACGCAGTGTTTTTCGACGACCTACGCGTTGTCCCGAAGAAACATTTGAATTTGTGAAATGTATACTATACGGTAAGACAGTCTTACTTCGTCGAACAGTTTTTTTTTTTTTTTTTTTTCACGCGCTTAAGCACTCAACTTGATATTCCCTTCGTAAACATGTTTCATACTTTTTTTTTTTTTTTTAACAGATGCTTCACTTTTTTATTTTCCTAACGTGCTATAACGCGTTGGATAGTTTCGATTCTCGTTAATCTCTCTCCCTACTACGTCCAAATTACGTGGAATATAATCGAAAGCTTTAATTGACAACTAGCCTCGCTCTCCAGAGATAAAAATCTGTTGCGAGATTTTCCGTGGCTTCTCGCTTACATTGCCACGACAGAGTGTGGTATCGACAGACGATGAATTTATAATTTCCTCGGAGAGAGCGAGTTTATGTCAATGGATAGAAAGAAACCACTCGACCGTGGGCAACGTGCGTATGATGTATTTATACATTCAGCTACAAGAATGACTCAAGCGCGTAATCGTTCACGTTTCGATACAGTAAATATTATTAATGCATATAGAAAATGAACAACGACGAGTAATGTCCTTGCGTTCGCAGTCATTGCGAGCGGATAAATAAACGAACGTGCGGGCAATAAACGATATGGTGTTCGGTCACGCGTTTGATTAGAGCCGTTAATGAACGATGAGAGAGCATGCGTTAATACTAGAAGAATATTCTCTTTATGGATAAATAATGGTTGCGTAAGGCTGGAGAGCAAGTTTTGCTCGCTGCGATCTCTCGCACCGGGTACGAACGATGCGACGACGTCGGTTATGTTTTCGTACCGGTAATGTTGCGTCAACGAACGTGGACTGTATCAGTTTTCTCGCGACGGTATCAATAAATCCATCTAGTCTTATTGCGGACACGAAACGGAACGAACGCGCGAAACCACGTACTTACGAAAAGGACGAAAAATCTGTGCTTGTTATAACGGATACTGTTGCAGAGAACATTGATACACGCATTGATATACAATCGGTGTACAGTCGTGTACAATTGAAAATAGCAAAAATTTCAATATTGCTGGAGTCGCGCGATATTGCCAACGATTGCCATTCGTACACGCACGTATACGCTACGTTTGATCGCTTAAATTACGCGCGCGCGACTAAATTTATTTAAACTTATTTTTCTTTTTTTTTTCTTTCTGGTTCCAGAAGATGCAAATTGCAGAGAGACGGTGAGCACCACGGGAGAATCAATGAGCGCCGTGCAAGCTCGACAGGAGGAAGCTAGACGCAAACGGCGCAAGAAGAAACGTTCCGGATCGTCATTGATGTCTTCTTGTTTCCAAGGTAAAATTTCGTCGACGAGAAAGAACAATCGTGTTACGCCGTGGGAATTAATTTCCTTGCGCTACCAGAGATTGCTTGTCGGGTAGGAAAATAATCGGGAAGAACGAAGGGATCATTGAGAATCGGTAAATAATAAATAGGTAGTAGTTCATTTTGTTGACTTGTTGATTGCAAACACACACACACACACACACACACACGCGCGCTCGGGTTGAGAAATTTAGATGAAACTATTAGTCTGTTAATCGATTATTCAATTTTCCTTCTTCTAGTGCGATAAAGTTGCGAAAGGCGAGTAGCTAAGAGGTTACAAAGAGTTAATTGTTTATCGTTAAAATTTCAACCTCTCGACAGGAGAAATTAACTTTGCCTCGCATAAAAATAACTTGGTTTCACAATGGGGATTCGTTCGCCTTTGCAGTGAGAAGCGTCTTTTCATCATCGCGCCTAAAGTAAGGAAAGAAAAGGAAATCGTTCTTCACCTGTTGACTATTTATTTTGACAAAATATTTCGCAAAATATTTCACATATCGAGCAAACGTATAAATTCCACTTGAATTTGAATAGAATATTATCACGCGTTACTTTTAAAATTTTCGTGACGAAAGATGTCGTTATGCCCATTGCAGTTATCTTCTAAGAGGTTAAAACAACGATCGATTTTATACTCTGGTATAAATATGCCGAATCTATACCTATAATCTATATCTATCTCTGTATATATATATATATATATATATATATATATATATATATATGTATGTATGTATGTATGTATGTATATTTGTGTTTACAAGTATATGCATATGTTTTTCGTCTGAAAAATGATTAACCGAGTTGATTAGCTGAGAGACTGTTATTACGTCACACTACCAACAGGATCGATTTATACAGCGCAGTAGAGTTTCTCAGTGTTCGAGAAGCTTCCATTACTGGTACTGGTAGTAGCACCCGTACACGTTCAAATCTGGGCCACGGGTTAACTCGTCGATATGTCTCCCCCTCCCCTAGCTCTATCGCCAACTTCTTCAGATTTCTATCTTTTCCCCCTCGTCTTTTTTTTTTTTGCCTTTTTTCCTTCCCACGAGAAACTAGAAAAACATTGAAAAAACTCGAGGGTTTCAGCGAGATGGTAGAATATATTCTTAACTTTGTTTAATACTTTTTTTTTCTCGATATTTTCAGAGGTTTCGTAGTTTCGCAGTGGTTCTTCTTTTTCGTCTGTATATATTTACGTTACAACAGTACAGTACAGATGTCAAATCTGCGCAAACGCAACGAAAATCACTCGTGCTCGCTGATCTTTTTTTTTTTTTTTTTTTTTTTAAATGCATTTCCAAACTCTGACAGAGTGTAATCTTTTTTTCTTTTTAAGGACATTGTCGATCGTTTTCCGTCGATATACGAAAACTAACTGGCGAGAAAATAGGAACGTTACCGTGTAACGTGTTGCCGTGATAATGAGACTGAAAGTGCAAGATTCTGCATCACGACGAATTAAAGACATGTTACGTGTAATTCGTAAATACGTGTACAATAAAATACAATGGGCGATGCAATTTAACGTAGGGAAAGAGAGAGAGAAAGAGGAGCGAGAGTGGAAAATGTTGGAGGCATGAAAATGTATTATCAGCTTCTGGTTGCTAGGTATTCGTCAGCGGTGTTGCCAAGCAGAGAATCGTATCTTTGGCGTGAGGCAAATAGGTGGGAGCTAGGGGAAGGAGAGCAAACCCGTGGTTGTTGGTTGGAGAGCAGAAAAGGGAAGGTAAAAAGAGAGTTGATAGCAGCTTGCGATACATAGTTGTAACGTTAAAACTAGGGAGCGAACAAACGAAGGAGCAGCCGTGTATCTAACTGTATAGAATGGAACGGAAGTATCGTATCGTGTATTGTTAGGGAGAAGCGAGCAGGAGGAGGAGGAGGAGGAGGAGGAGGAGGAGAAGGAGGAGGAGGAGGAGGGAGGTGATGACGGTGTGGACGCGCTAGGATGAAGCAGGCAACAGCGAGAACAACAGGTTGTGAAAATTTTCGGTCAGGACAAACGGAGAAAAAATTAATATAACGTTAGTTATACACATATGCAGGAAGTACCTAATTTTTTTTTTTTTTTTTTTTTTATTCATCGGTCGATTACTCTCTGTTCTTAGTTTAAACATTGCTGCACACAGACAGGCATATGAACGCTTTTTTTTTTAGAATCGTCGATAAGTAACAACGTAACGACTATAAGGACACGATAACGTATTTGTGTAAAATGTCACTCGCACGAAAGAATAAATCAAGGAGAATAGGCGCAATCGCAGTTCTATGAAACGATCTCCAAAAGTTTGGAAATAATATACGGCCCCGGAGTCATAGGTATTTTCTACAGATATTTTCCGAAAAATGTGTTGCTGATTCTTACAGAAAACGAGCAAAGCCCACACACGCACACGCACACGCACACTGTCGTCGTGCGACGACGAATGCGACGATAAAGAATTTACTTATTTGCCACGAGACTCGGATCGTTTTGGCGTACGTGACGCGATGCGATTATTTTTGAACAATCTCTCTCCTCTCCCTGAACCTCTCTTCGTCATTCCCTGTCTTCTCTTTCTTTTTTTCTCTCTCCATTTGTCCCCGTTACATGTTGTACATTCACGTGTTCCCGTGTCCCTTTCTCACGGAATCATTCGATTACTTTTACTCGTTTATCGTTGTTTGACGTATTAACGAAGTTATTTATTCAATCTCGCGTTTGTTTCAGAACTGTACAGATTGACTGGCGAAGTTCTTGGCGAAGGTGCTTACGCCTCGGTTCAGACCTGCAGATCGCTGTACACCGATCTAGAGTATGCTGTGAAAATAATCGACAAAATCCCCGGCCACGCACGGGCACGTGTTTTCAAGGAAGTCGAAACGTTTCACCATTGCCAGGGTCATCCGAACATCATCCAATTGATCGAGTTTTTCGAGGACGAGGAGAAGTTTTATCTGGTGTTCGAGAAAGTAAATGGCGGTCAACTGTTGAGCCGAATACAGGAACGAATTCACTTTAGCGAGCGAGAAGCCAGTCAAATAATCCTCGAGATTGCAAGCGCGTTGAATTTCCTACACAAGAAAGGTATACTTGTTTCTATGGTTTATCCCACAATGAAACGTACACTCGCCGATGATATTCGGAAACATCTCTGTGTGAGAGATCTTCTTGACTTCTTGCGCTGGAATGATATTTTGTGCAATATTTTCTCAGTTTCAAGTACTATTTAACCCATTTGCATCATCGCTCTAATTCAGCTACCGCGTTGGAACATCAGCGACGTTCAACTGGAGGACTGACTCGTATCACCGCGCGCGGTCGATCGTATTTGCAGTAACTTGGATTTCATGAATTTAAATATAGATTGACAGCGCTTACTCATAGTTCCAGATTGAAAGATTTTCACAAAAAAAAGAAGAAACGTTCCCACAAGTTGTTAAACGTGGTCTGTCGCAACGAAAGAATATTTCTCAACTGGTAAAAAAAAAAGCAGTCGTAGGCTCGCGGATTATTCCGCGCTTGGATGCAAATGGGTTAAATATAACGCAGGCAAAACAAACGATAAATTTCTACCTTTTATTTGAAAAAACGATAAGCGACAGTGAACTTGGTGTCGTGTCATCATTCTGACTGTGTGGTGTGTGTTCAAATCTAAATCTAATATCTATTATGGGGGGAACCATTAGCCAGCGAATTAACGAATCGGCTTTTTTATCTCTTTAGGTATCGCCCATCGAGATCTGAAACCGGAAAACATTCTGTGCGTGTATCCGGACAAGCTGACGCCGATCAAATTGTGCGACTTCGATCTTGGTTCGGGTATCAAGTTCAACAACTCGTTGTCGAGTCCTGTAGCCACGCCGCAGCTTTTGACGCCGGTCGGCAGCGCTGATTTCATGGCACCGGAAGTTGTCGAGGCTTTCATCGGGGAGGCAAATTATTACGACAAGCGTTGCGACCTGTGGAGCCTCGGCGTAATTATGTACATTCTCCTCTGTGGTTATCCACCTTTCTACGGGAATTGCGGTTCCGACTGCGGTTGGGAGAGAGGAGAGAATTGCCAGGCTTGCCAAGAGCTTCTGTTTACCAGTATTCAAGAGGGCAGGTACGAATTTCCGGACAACGAATGGAAGTGCATCTCGGAAGACGCGAAAGACTTGATCAGGGGATTGCTGGTGAAGGAAGCCCACCAGCGGCTCAGCGCCGAAAGTATTCTGAAACATCCGTGGATCAATCCTGGCCCGAGCGCCGTCGAAAATACCGAGAAATCGCTCACGACTCCTCATATTATCAGGTTTGTTATTCGTGGCGAAGCAACGAATACGGCCAATTTTGATTGTCGTGTCTCTCATCAGCCAGAAAGAGAGAGAAAAAAAAAATTAGAGTAACGAGAAACTACGGAAAAGAATACATGTATTTCTTGTTCGTAGGAGGAACAATTCTGCTAGAGAACTGTCGGCGTTCGCCGAATCGGCAATGGCTGTGAATCGCGTGGTACTTCAACACTTTTCGGTAAATTTGGAGGAATTGGCGGAGAAGAGGGAACCGAGGTTATCAACATCGTCCACGGATGAGGATAACCATCCTTACGGGCACATGTCCGACTCGAGCAGCGAATTATCCGAGCACAGTAAGCTTTGCGCCACTCACTCCTCCAACGAATTCGACGCGAGCTCGACGTGTTTGAAATCATGCTCGGACCATTCGAATCAGACCGATCCCGATCCGATCGACTCGAAAACCATCGGGAAGAATCGGCTGATCGGCAAAGACGACTCGTCGCTTCACCGATTGTTCGGTTTGTCACCACCGAGCGAGAGTCGTCTGATGCAACGTCGTTTGAAGGCTCGTTCGGACTTGCTCGAACGTCAGTCGAACAAAGCGGCGGTTATCGCGTCCCCCAGTGGCTGAAATTGTCGTTGTTGTCAGGCTTGCGAACGAAACGAACGTGTGTCCTTTCTTGGTAGCGCGCGTGTATAACTTTTCGTCTTTTTTACACGTTTCTCTGCGTATATACGGATACGAAGGAAAGCATTGCCACAACACACGCTCACACGTCGTCATTGTCTGTCGATAATTGAACAAACGACATCACGATTGGCTATAAACGAGAGTTGTGTGTGTGCGTGTGTGTTTCATTGAAAAGTAATGACGGATGATTCGCGCGACAATTGACGGCTATTATATACTCGCATGGTGACAGAGGGGAAAACGATATATAGTATATAAAACAAAACGTGTACATAATCAACTACGCGCGACGCTAATAATGCACGACACTCGGTCAGACAATAACTCTTTGGCGAATTTCTACACTCCACAGAATTCAGAGAAATATCGTATCCGGTTATCTTTGTCTTTTTCCTTGTCCTTGTTTTTACTTTTTTTTCTTTTCTTTTCTTTTTTTTTTGTCCTTTCGTTTCGTTTCGTTTCGTTTCGTTTCGTTTCGTTTTGTCAAATCGAGCAATTATTTCTCGCCTTCGGTGCGCGTTGCAAAAAAAATTCGTAAATTTATAAAAATACGCGTTTATCTCTTATTTGGATGTGTTGCTTCACACGATGCATTCGTTAAATAATATGAACGAACATGAGCAAACACGGCACAAATTCGACCTGCGACAAACGATGAAATCAGACGATCGCACACGTATTTACGGATTTTGTTTCGTAAATTACTGTTACTTTTGTAATGGGGACAATTTGAAAATTGTGTGTGTGTGTATGTGTGTGTACATTCCACTGTCCACTATTCGATTAGATGAAAAAAATAACAGACGGTAGATGTGAAACGTCTCTGAAACTCTTTTGCTATCGTAGTGTCTAGAAAAAGTACATATTTATATGTATGCTCGTTCATATCGATTTATCGAAAAGATAGGATACACGGACAGACGTGAAAGAAAAGTAATAACCGAATATCTCTTTAGTTTCTTTAGATTCTTTTGGCTTCGTTTGAAATATTTTGCTACGTGACTTTTGCAATATGATTATGAAAAAAAAAGAATATCCGAGTTTTTTTTTCTCTTTTCTTTCTTGACGAGAAAATGGTTGTCCGAGAATGGTGAAAAACAAGTATGAGCAACACGACAGTGCATCTTCGAACAAAAAGAAAAAAAAACAAAAAACAGCGTTCATCAGTAAGAAGAGAAAAATTGCGCATCTTCTTGGTGCATGTTACGAATAGTTTGCTCAGTAGGTTCTAAGAGTGTGGTAGAGTGTAAGTTCGAAAATATCTGGAGGAAGATTTCCAAGAAAGGAACAAGCGTGTTTGTATCGGAAAGGGAGGAAAAGAGAAAGGGAACGACAACTACGGCCATTTTTTTGTAAATGTCTCTTAAGCATCTTTGTAGAGAGTTAGCACGTAAGAAAGATTAAACAAAAAGAAAAAAAAAGTTAGTTTAACAAAAAGATGGAAAAAAAGAAAAAAAATACAGAAAAAAAAATGTACCTGCGTCGTAAGTGATTAAGAGAATATACCGAACGTAAAGAAAGAGAAGGGGGCAGGGAGGGAAGAAATATACATACATGTGGAGGAGACATATAGTAAGAGATATGAGAGAGAGTGAGAGAGAGAGAGAGAGAAAAAGGGCGAGAGTCGTATATTCGGTAACGCGTGCAAGCCACACGCGTTATCGGACAAAAAACTTTCTCGAAGAATCGCAGATTAAGAGAAAGATCACATCCATTAATTAACTGTTACGTATTTTTGTAGAGTTTTATCGACGAGTCGTGTCGTTTTACCGTCTGCCCACCCTACAGTCGCGATTTACTCGTACGATCGTGATCGTGATCGCGATCGCGATCGCGATCGCGAGCTCTCCTTCATTTTGTCCAGTGACGACACCTTTTCATCGCCATAGAATATATTGGCGATTTACTATCACGTCACGTGCAAAAACATTCCGTTCTACGTTCCGTTTTCTCGTGTTGTATCGTCTCTCAATCCTATGCCTCGACGGATAAAAATACGCGTGCACGTTCTTTCGGTGGGAGGAAACCATCGCAAAGCAAACGGGAGGAAGAACGAAGCAACGAAAAATTTCTCAAACGCGTTACGTCGCTGCTACCACGATTTACCATTTTTTACGTGATGCTTAAACGTGTCGTCGTCGTCGTCGTCGTCGTGTTGTACGGTGGGAAGACATTTTACTCAGGGCAGTTACTACGACGAGCTGCGCAAATTTGTTACGAATTACATACACACTATCGCGTTTGAAATCGAGGAACCGAGAAGAAAGAGCTTATATATGATGTCTATGTGCGATCGAAGTCCATCCAGGGTTGAAAACGAAATCGTTACTTGTTCTTTCTTCTTACGAATTAACCCTGAAAAAACTTTGTCCAACGGCATTATAAAACACGTTACACATACATACATATGTGAGAATAGAGTAATAGCGGAAGTCGACGCATTATATAGGTCGATAGCATTATTGAACTTTCCTCTCAAGGACGAAGGATCTTTCCGACACACAGATATCATTTTGCCATACACACATATATATATATGTTCGTGTATATATATATATATATATATATATATATATATATATATAATGTTCGTATATATATATATATTTTTTTTTTATTCGAATCGCACGAAGAACAGATGCGTACGATCGATCGTGTTGATAAACGTGTTTGGTTCAATTAAAACTTCCCCTGTTGAAATTCGTCCGATCAAACGTACCAAATTTCGAGGGAGGAAGTCTAGCGGTCCTCCGTGAGAATTGATACGTTTGTTAGTGGAAATAGTGTTATCGATTTCTCGCGATGACGAGAATTGTGCGAGAGCACACACGAGATTGTCATTACTGCACGTGCTTACGACGTAGAGACGAAAAAAAGCATTACACATTATAAGCATTACACACTCGCCGCGACTCTCTTTGGTCGCGGAAGACTATTAAGGAACACGATTATACTATATTCTTTTCCTCTTTCTCTCTTTCTTTCTTTCTTTCTTTCTTTCTTTCTTTCTTTCTTTCTTTTTTTCTTTCTTTCTTTCTTTCTTTCTTTCTTCCTTTCTTTTTTTCTTTCTTTCTTTCTTTCTTTCTTTCTTTCTTCCTTTCTTTCTTCCTTCCTTTCTTCCTTCCTTCCTTTCTTTCTTTCTTTCTTTCTTCTTTTCTTTTTTTAAAGCAACTCTCTCGCGAATTGAGAGATACGACGCGATGAAAGAGGGGGAGTAATATGCGAAACAGAAAACGATCGACTAAATATGTATGTATGTTACTATCTCCACTGGGTCACGTCGTATCTTTTTCAACTCGTTTCTCAGCATTATTGCCACGCGTTATCAACAGTCTTTTGATCTTTTTTGAACGATGCATTTTTATTACTCGTTTCGTTCGTCGGTTGGTTGCAATAGCGCGTGGCATAAGCAACCAAGAGCGTTGGTAATACGGTACACTACGATCGTAGAAAGCAGAGAGCTTGAATGCATTTTCAATCGATATTCGTTTCTCTGTATGTTCTTTTTACAAAGCTTCTTTCGAACGAGAACCGTGTGTGTCGTCGATTGAAAAAAAAAGAAAAAAAAAAAGAAACGCTACTTATCGTCAGACGATAACCGGAATATCTCTTTCTCGAAGGAACATTCAGAATGCGTGAAGGAAGCGCGTGTATGGCAAAGGACGAGCAGCGACGAAGGGACGATTCGGTTGAGAAAAGGAACAACCGAATCGCAATGAAGAAGGAAATGATCCATGGCCATAATATAGTAATACATAGATCTATAAAGAAAACTGTGTAATTCTGTGTGTGTGTGCGCGCGGTACGAATGTGTATATAATTTGTATGTGTGCGTGCGTGTGTGTGCGTGTGTGCCCCCCCCCCCCCGAATTGCAAGCTCGAACGAGACAAACAATATTTAGCTTGTAAGCGAAGGGATGAAATAAAATCCTTTGTATAGATTTGTAAAATTAAGAGTTAAGGTATACTACTGCTGCGTTATACACCGACGAGTCTTTCTTCGAACATAGTTGGAACAACTCGCATCATCATCTCATGATGAGACGACACTGCGTTTCGTACTTGCTGCGGCGTGTGTGTTGTGTCGTTTCGTTTATTCACATACAGAGAGTATCACGACACAACCGCGATTTCAAAAGCGCGCTCTACTAGTCCCGTTGAAAAAGAAAAGGAAAAAAATGAAAAAATCATGATATGCCGCGTGCGTGTATTATTCCCTTCGCGTTCGTCGAGTTGATTGAAAAAAAAAAAGAAAAAAAACGATCCTCGGTTGAAAAATACTAATCCACGCTATGATGGAACTTTCGATTTTTTAGTGGGGTGTCGTGTATAATCGATACTACACCGGCGAAAGTAATTACTCTTTGCAAATGGTGGCAGACATATCCCAACGGTGTGCTATCAACGATGCAATTTGTGCATCGTTTGCGAGTCTCTTCCGGGCGATGACGCGTGCCAGACTTGTTACCTCCTTTCGTGTTGTGTCTATCATTTCGATTCGAAACCGGAGGAAAGGCGAATATTATCGTGTCGTACTAACGTCCCCGGAAGAGACGGCATTTTCATTGCGTTCGTCATTTTTATTTTACGCAAAAAAAGCAATATAAAAGAAAGAGAGAAAAAAAAGAAAAAAAAGTCCTTAAAAAGGTAAATAAAAAAAAAAATGTCACGAATGCTTTTTCAATGAACCTCACTTTTTCTTTCTTCATCGTATCTTCTTTCTCTTTCTTTTTCTTCCTCGTTTTGCTTTTTGTTGTTTCGCCGCTGTTCGCGAACACCTTTCCTTTCCTATCGTTTCATTTCCTTTTTATGAATTTTACGAAGAAGCCCGTCGTTGCTCTCCTTCATCGATTTTTGGATGACACCTTTATCGACTATATATGATATATCATGTTAGGAATAACGAATCGATCGAACAAACGATGGCTCGTCGTTTTTTTCTGTGAAAAAAAAAGACGCGAAACTCTCGAGGTGGTTCTCTATATCGCACGGAAAACGACCGTGCAAGAGAAAATTGGACGACGAAATGATGACGGTGGTAAGAATGACGAGAATGCGTTTCGCCAATGTATTGCAAGTGTGTGAAGCATTGTCGCTATCTCTCTGAACGTATGCGATTTCTTTTCGTACGAGTAGAAACGAATTTCTAAAAAGTACACAATCTTGCGAAGCAATTTCGTCTGCGGTTCGAGACATGAGAGAGAGAGAGAAAGAAAGCGAGCTGAAGAATAAAGGTGACAGAGTGAGAGTGAGAGTGAGAGAGAGAGAGAGAGAGAGAGAGAGAGAGAGAGAGAGAGAGAAAGAAATATTATCAAAACTTGGGATTTATCCGAGTTACCAACGGCATTGTTTTTTCCGTGTAAAAGCGAGCAAGTCTTATGAGAACTTTGTAAGCTTCCTAATAAAATAGCATTTAATCGATAATCTGGCAAATACATGCGATTGCGATTTACTTGCTATCTCTTTCCATCTTCGTCCACGAGGACGTTCTCCTTCGTCTTCAGGACCCGCTGGCGACGATTTTAAACTAATTTGTGTATCGAACGTTGATTTCTTTTTAATTCCGATTAAATTGCACGCGCGTGTCTCGGAAAACTGAATTGCAAGGAGTGTAAAAAATTCAGTGTAAATTATTTTCAATTTTCAGATAATCGCAAGATGCGTATCTTCTCTAATAGTTAGCGATAGTACGAAAATCGTTCCTGACGATCACTAAACTGACCAAAGAGCTGTTTCTTCGAAAATATTTTTTAATGTTTTTTTTTTTTTTCAACGTCGTTAGGAAACGCGTATTTTTTTTCTATTCCATCGCGTAGCTAACGAGAAATACATTCAAGTGTGTTTATGATATAACCTTGGACTTAAAAATTTTTTAATCGACGTGAAATTTATCTTGACAGTGTAAACAAACACTATTACTTATTATTAGTATTATTTTTCGTAGCGTATCGATCACAACCCTACCTCAAACATTTTATAATTCCTTCATTTTATGAAATGTCTATAAATTGATTGCTCTGATGATAACAGTGACGAATCAGCGTCGCATCAATGAATGACACCGTCATCGTTCTCTCACACCGATGTATTGGTGGATCTGAGCGAAAAATGGGAAATCAGGAAAAATAAATTGGATTTATTAGTTAAAAATGACAACGCAAGTTGTACGATAGAAATAAAAAGAAAAAGATTCTCCAGTTCAGAATCAATTGGATCCGAGCTTTCGAGGGGATGGTCACGTGAGGTCGTTCAGGTAAGGTTGGCTAGTTGGCGCGCGATCGGCTCCTCAGTTTCCCGCGGTTTCAAAAATTACCGAACGTCCGACCAATCGGAGGAGAGAGACCAATGGAATGCCTCGAATGATCGCGAACGATTCGAGCAATTGGAACTTGCCGCTGGCTAGATTGTTTTCCCTGTTTCCCATGCGTAGAGCCGGTGGCGATCGAAAAAGAAAAAAGGACATCGCGACGGGATTCCGCCAAAAATGAATTCCGATGTGGTGGAGTACATCGGGCTGAGCGAGCGCTGCCTCGAGAATTCCGACGAGTTCTCACCACCTGAAAGGTAACTTTCTTTCACTTTTGTCATTTCCCAGAAATATCGCCGAACATCGTTGGTCGGTCGTGTACGAATTATTACCTGTTGCTCACCGGTGATGGCACGTACGTTTTGCGCTCGCAGGTAAGGTTAGGAACGCGTTTCAGTGGCAAGTCGAAGAATGTGGCAAGAAATAGCACGAAGGGATCAAAATTCATCCACATTTGCTCGAGAAACACCGAGTTTACGTACGATAGATTCATTAACGAGAAATGTTTGAGTCACTTTTGTTTCTAATGGTTCCCAGAGAGAGAGAGAGAGAGAGAGAGAGAGAGTTATTTTCCCTTTTCATTAGAGACAGTTGGAAAGTTAATCGAACCGTTACTTTGTAGTTTGACAAATTACACATATTTATGAGTAAGCATCTCTTATTAAAATATTTATATGCCATTGGTATGTCGTGATTCGTTACTAGTATAATTCTGTTCAATAGTGTTAAAAAAAGTTTAATTCGTTTATGTTTTAAATAAATGTTTGTGTAATGTACAATAATGATATTATTTGAATAGTGTTTTTTTTTTTGTTTCAAAAATATTTACAGAATGATAAAAATATTAAGACTTGTAATTAGAAAGTTAAAGATTTTGCAGATATATGTTTTCATTGTTATCAATTATTTCTGTGATTATTATTAATTAACCACACCCATTGCAAATGTTCTATTTCTAATTAGAAATTCTATCAATATTGAGTTTGACAACCATCTGTGGTTACCACTTGTAAACATTAATCTCTTAGTGATCAAATCATATAAACATAATTTTTTCCCACGTGCCAATTTGTATATCTTTGACGTATTTTCGTAATCCATACATTTTTTGTAACATCTTTTTTGGAATTATTATGTTCAAAGAATTTCTATATAAAGAATACCTTCATCACCCTAATGGAACAAGTTCTTGTTCTCTGCTCTTTCTTTCGTGTAATTATGTACTATGTACAAGATGTATATTCTAATGAAGTTTGTACGTATATTTTACAGTAAACGCCTACGCCTAGATAACAATTGTAACAACAACTTAAATAACAGCTTAAACAATACCTCCAATAACAGCGCAAAATGGTTATGTTCTGGCGACACGAGTCTTATGGAACCAGAAATTTTGGAAGATATGGGTGTTAGTATGTTGGAAGATGAAGCAACGAGTTACAAAAGTACAAGGAAATCTCACTCTTTGGAGCGAACAACCTCACCTGCTGTCTCAAATAACAATGGACAATGTGATAAGTTGAATAACTCTCAGAACCAAGAGTATACTTACAGTGGTTCTAGCTTTGATACCGTCAGTATAGACAGGTTTGTATTTTAACTGTGGAAATACCATCGGTTGCTTTGCTTACACGCTAATGCCTCCGCTAATATGTATTTTCTAGTAGTTTGGAAGTTACTCGAAGATCTGGTCTTGATTCCTACGAATCGGATGAGCCTACAACCTACTCAACAGTTGGAAACGAATCTGGTTATTCCTCCAGAATGGAAATAGATAATTTTATTGATACGAAAGAAACCTTTCCCAAGGATAATCTTAATCTATCTACCAGAGAAAGTAGCCTCGAACAGTTTAATCTCTATAGAAGAAAAAGCAAACCTTCAATTGTTGGCGAAGATAAATTTAACAAATTGTCCGATGAGATAATTTTGATGATATTAAAGTGGCTTCCAAAAAAGTGCCTGGTAAGATTGTAAATCGATCGGTAAAGGACATCGATAAAGTAAACGTTTAATATCGAGATATTTTACATCTCGTTCGTTTCTTTCAGGTACGTTCCATGTTGGTCTGTAAACGGTGGTGTCAAATAGCGCGAGACGAGGCGTTATGGAGCAGATTGGATTTAGGGAGCAAAGTGTTGAACGAAGGTACATTGGGTCACATATTACCACGAGGTGTTCAGATACTTCGATTAGCGCAAGCAGAAATTGCCGATCCTGTATTTCTTGAAAACAGTGAAATTCTCATCGATGGTTATATTAGTAAACTGCAATACTTGGACCTTTCGATGTCTGTAATTTCACCTGATGGATTAGCCATGCTATTGTCTAAGTGTAAATATCTTAAGAAATTATCTCTGGAAAAGTGTACAGTAAATAGAGCATGTTGCAAAGCTATCGGCAATAACAATGATTTAGAAAGTCTAAATTTAACAATGTGCGAGGGTATGGACATTGAATGTGTCAAAGATTTGATGAATCTTAACAAGTAAGTAAAATTACTTTCGATATTGCTGGTTAGCGAGAAATTTACGCTTTATAAGTATCCTGTTTTAATATTTTCAGTCTTAGCGCCGTGAATATGGCTTGGTGTGGTCTAGATGCTGATACTATGGCACTACTTTGTACATGTTTACCGTTGTCCGTTGTTCGTTTAAACATAGCTGGATGCAGGAAAACAATAACAGATGATAGTAAGTACAAGTTTCATGTTTTACGAAAATTGATGTTGAAGTTTGTTGTTCATTCGTGGCAGTGTCAACGACGTGTTATCTCTCTTTTCATTTCAGACGTCAAGGATTTAGTGAAAAGCTGTCCAAACCTGATAGAGTTAGACTTGAGTGATTGTAGCATGCTTACAATGAACACTGTTCGTAGTTTGCTCGATTTGTCAAAATTAGAGCATCTATCGTTGAGTCGCTGTTATGGTATACCGCCATCGACGTACGTAACGTTGGCGTATATGCCGTCTTTGTTGTATTTGGACGTTTTTGGTGTAATACCTGAACCAGTACTGAAATCGTTGCAAGTTACCTGTGGTGAAACCCAACTTAACAAGTTCCTATATAGTTCTATTGCAAGACCAACCGTTGGGGTTCGGAGGACAAGTATTTGGGGACTTCGCGTTAGAGATTGAAGATAGTTTTTTCTAATTTTTTTTTTTACACAAGTAGTGATAAAGACCAACTAAATACCAAAGGGAAACTGAAATATGTATGCCTTTTTTGCAAAATGTCTTTAAGAAGAGACTGATTTTATGGTTCTATCGAAATAAGATTAAAACAGATAACGCCTTTTCTATATCGTCTGTTCTCTTTGTCTTTTACGCTTTCTTTTTTCTTGTAAATTGTAAATTAAATGTACTTCAATTTCATTTATTTGCCAGTCATTTATCTATAACTGGAACAAACGTACAAATCGATGTATGTATTTATCGACCAATATATACATATCATGTTAACTTTACACGATTTATAACGTAAATGTATTTTCGATCGTAGTTTATTGAAAGACTTTTGTACGTAAACTAATCTCTGTATGATTTTTCTTTTTCACCTGATGAGTAAAAGTATTCTATTTGTAACGCTGCTTTTTTCTTTCTTTATTTATTTGTCTTTAATCCTTTTAAAAATAACATTGACATTAAATAACAAAGTAAACTTATTTTTCAATAAGTAACTGATTAAAACAGAAATCGAAAATTTTGTGATAAATAACGATAAAAAGATATGAAAGATTTATTAATAATTATAAGAATATAGCAAAACGTTTCTCAAACATTTTTGCCAAATTATTTTAACATGTATACATCTAGTTACAATGTAGGATATTTATGTACAAAATTCTTTTGTAGTATCGTTAAATGATCGATTATCGATTAAATCTGCATTTTATATTTGACAATTCGCTACCGACTTCGAAACCTACCAGTCGGGCTTCCTGAGAATTTCAAATTACTTGATGTGATGAAACAATGAAATACGAAATTGACAATGTACAAACAAAAGTGTTACTCGAGAATTTCATTGGAAATAAATAAAAGAAAACGAAACGGGTGGCAAAATATTGGAACTGGAATATATTTGAATTTCAATCAATGCCTGTTAATTTTGAAAAGTTTCGTTTCGTTTTCATTAAATTGTAACTAAGGTGTAAGTCAAGTACACGTATATACAAATATACACGCACATATACGCGCGCGCGCGCGCATGCACACAGTCATATATATATTTTATATATAAGTGGACGTTAACGTTTAATCAGTCTAGGAATTTTTACAACAAATATACTTCTACCTTAAAATATTTATACACGCATATATTTTGTATAGAAAAGGAAAACTCGGTGTTAAATCCATCCTCTTGCAACAACATATCATTTACATGTTTTACAACTATCATTTCTTACCAATTCATTTTTCAACGAAGCTTATCGCTTATAAATTTTTGTGCAACGACGTTCGTCAGTTAAGCTGTTGCCACGGAAGCTGCGTCCGATGGTGACTCAATTGTTGTCTTGGATTTCACAGGCTGAATCTCAAACTCTTTGTCAGTGGCGTAAATCGACTTCGCCTCTTGTCTTTCTTGCTCGCTTTGCCATTGAACCTGTAGAGACAGAAACCATAGTAGCGACAAATGCGACGAGCGTAAATTTCTCAATGATACAAGAACATGAAACGAGACAGTACCTTCTGCTTGTGCTGTTTAACAGCCTCTTTGCACTTGTCTATGACCATTTGTTCGGTCAGTACCCCATCTTCGGAAGCATACGCTGCTGCTTGCCAGGTGACACCCAATTTCGCTAGTTCTCTTCCGGACATACCCTCAGTTATTTCAGCTATTTTACTGCAAAGTGCGTTATAATCGAACTGTGCGACTTTTAATCTTTTGTTACCCTCGATCGCTGGCTGAAGAACAAATTTGTCGAAGTAAAGTCGAACCAGGCGCTCGCGTTCTTCTCTACCCGGCAGATGAAACTCCACCATCTCGTCCAATCTGTCGTTGACAGCCCAATCAAATTGTTCAGGAGTATTCGAGGCGAGAATCAACATGAACTTGTTGCTCTGCTCGCCAGTCCTGTAGAGAAACGCATTCAGCATCGCCCTCAAATCTTCGGAGATATGCTCGCTCGATCGTTTCCTCAGAAAGGCATCCGCCTCGTCGATAAAAAGCAAAAGGCCTTTCCTAGACGTTACTGCCCAGTCGAAGACTTTGTGAATGGCAGTGACACCATCTCGACCCAATGGAGCCAAATCGCCGCCAGTCACGATCGCGTAATCCATCGCGGAGTGTTGCGCCAACTTCTTCGCGAACATCGTTTTACCCGTTCCCGGTGGGCCATGCATCAATATATTTCTGTACATTCCGCGATTTTGTTTCGTGTTTTTCGTAGCTATCGCGACGTCGCGCAATCTTTCTTCGAGCTTTGGCGCTAAAACAACACCGGACAGAGCATCGGTCTGCTTGGTTTTTAATTTCTTCAACGCTTGAACAGGATGCCGCAACGTGTCCAACACTGTAAATCTCGAGGTTTCTCGAACGAGAGACGGTTTCCCTAGCCGCGATTCTACGTATCGTGCGGCTATGCCCGTCGTTCCTTTGGCGGTGTACACTCCGAAAGCCAACAGAGACAAGCCTCCAGCTGCAGCGATAATTTTATCCCAGTCTTGAAGGAAAGCTGTGACGCCAGTGCCTAATACCGAACCAGCAGTTCTGAAATCAACATTCCCTCGGTAAATTCCCTCCGTGTCACGTCGATCAATCACGTGATTTATCCGTTGTTTCTTTTACTCACTTTATCGACTCCAACACCGTCACTCGTTTCTCAGACGCTTTCACCCTAATTTTCTCGATATTCAGATCTTGATTCTCCCTGTCTATCTTTGCTTTCGCTTTGATCTCCGCCTCTAGCTTTTTCATTTCGTTTTTGTATCTCAAGTCCATTTCGTGCTCTATCGTGGCTTTCCTCATTGCCTCTTGCTTCGCTACCGACTCCTCCTGCCTCCTCAAATTTTCATCGTTCATTCTCTGTTGCTGTATCAGTTGATCGTCGTATCGTTTCCTAGCCAACTGATCCTGATACTGAGCTCTCATTTGATGCTGTTTGGTTTCCTCTTGCAGCACTTTCCTCCTCTCCTCTCCGTCGATACGCTTTTGCTCCGCTTTCATTTGCTCTATGCCGGCCTCGTATCGTTTCACTTCTGCTTGTTTCTCCATTTGTTTGGTAGTTTCCTGCATTTTCGACAGCTCCAATGCTTCTTTGGCATGCTCTGTAGGAATCGGAAGGCAATAAGTTGTAAAATGTAAGAACCTGACTGACTCGGGTTGTAAGGTTTCTTTATTTTGTACGTGCCGTGTAATTTTATGAATATATATATATATATAAAATGATAATAATAATAAAGGAAGAAAATTGCAAAACGATCGACAGATAAAAACGGGAGCTATCAACGTCGAACGACGTTACACGACATAAACGTTTCAAACAAATTTCTGATCATTTTCATCGATGAAAATGATTATTCGAGACAATGTTCAACAGCGAGTCGCGTCATTACGTATCAGGAAATATCTCGCACGGAGATACGAGGTCTTTAACCTAGGAAATCAATCATTTGCTTACGTAACATTTCGATATGTAACGTAACCTTTGACTGGTCACACGTCCCATGTGAAAAATGCCTGTAACCTACATTATTATTACCATTTCGGTCGCCCGTTGCGATTAACGTGCAGAAAGGTTACGTTTCCTTAAGTTAGACGCAAAGCACGATACATGCTCGTGTCATTCTGAAACGTCTTAAACTAGAAAAAAATAGACAGATCGCGTATAAAAGAGTACGTGTTTTCTCAGTAACATGAATTAAACTGACTGGGGTCCGCCGAACCCCACGTGGCCAGTCGAAGGTTAATCGAGGGTAAAGCATGGTTTACTCCGACCGATTTTTCACATACGGGATCTTTCGAGTTCTTTGGCGGCGGACGCTGCTCTCTCCAAAGCGCTCGAGTCGAATCGGTAAGGTTCCATGTGAGATATCCTCGGCGGTGGTGCACGATCGTCTCCGCCTCCAGCCCCGTCGGATGCCGACGGTGGTACGAACTGGGAGAAGTCTTGCGGTTGTGCATTACGGTAACCGAAAATCCACGACATGGTTTACTCTGCTTCGACAATGATCGTTACCACTGTTGACCGATTGTTAGCTCGACGAGTCTGTTAACCTTTCCGTTTTCGTTACCACGAACGACTCCCACGTGCACTGCCGGCGTGAAAATTGTAACTATAGTAGAGATTCCGGACCGAGCGGACTGCTACTCGACTGCTGCTTATTTCTCCGCTGGCGACAGCAGAGTTCCTATAAATATAGGGGAAACATGGCGGTGTGGCGTCGTGGGATTTCGTTCGTGACGTAGTGGACACACTGGCAAAGATAAGAATGAAAACCGTAAAGCTTCTCCGTCAGCGTCTCCGTGTTGACCGTATCTTATCCGAAAAATCGATATTTGCGAGTGTTCGATCGAGTTTCACTCGTTCGAAAATTATCAAATTTACCCGCTCGTACGGTGCAACGGTGAGCAAACAATTTTACACTCGAATGTAATGGAAACATTCAGAAGTAGTGTAGCTTGAACGGCTGAGAATATTGCCAAAGTTCAACTTTAATTTTATACTTTAAGAAAAGACTCGAGAAGTTCATCGTTCGAAAATAGTCGTACAATTTAAATATTATGTTGTACGTTTTCGAATTTCAATGTTGACATTATTATTCCAAGAACAAGTTTCCTTCGTTCGAAATTATCAAATTTACCGGCTTGTGCAATAATGAATAAACAATTTTAATCCATATGTCGATGTTAATTTAAAACATTTTTAAAACATTACTCGAAAGTAATGAAAACATTCAGAAGTAATAGCTTGAATATCTGAGAATGTTATCGAAGCTCAATTTCGCACGAAAAGGAACTGCAAAAGTTCATTTTGAACTTGAAGTTGAAAATAATCGCTATAATAATAATTTAAATGATAATATGTATATAAATATTATATTATTTATTTTCGAATCTTAATCTCGTTACGTGTTAATAATGTTATTCCAAATACGCACACGCACGCGCACGCGCACGCACGCACACGACGTCTAAAATAGTGGTTTCTTGATTTCCGATTAAACAGTACAGCTGTCGTCAATTAAAATTACGTTGATCGTTGAGAACGATTTAAAATTATTCTTTCGAAATGAAATCCGTCGAATTTTAAACGATAAATCGTAGGCAGTAAATATACGAGTGGTTTGTTTAATTTCGTTTTATCGAGGAATTGAAAGATATACGTATTTCCTTGTCAGCTGGCGGTCATTTGAATTTGAAACGTAATTAACAACTAGATGCGGAACTCGTGTAACGTTAAAACATTGACCACGAGCATAGAATTAAAGTTTTAAAAGAGGGAATGACGCTTTGTGTAAAGAAACACACACGCGCGCGCGCACGCACGCACACACACACCACTTATGCTTATGTAGGGTAAACGTGAGTCTAGGCAGAACGCGTGAGCGTTGACCGCCATCTATGCAATGTCGTCTTCTAGCGATAAGAGACTAATCGTGGCACGGAGCTTGTAACAAAATTTCCCGAAATTCGTCGTCCGATCGACGATTTAACACGGAAATGTACACAAGTTTTAGCTGAAATATATTTCGAAAGAAGCTCGTTCCGATAATATGTAAATAATAACTCGGAAGACGGCAGGTAGTACTACGTAGTAGTTACTACGTCGATAATGTCGTCGCAAGTTTAACGCAGCAAGGTTCCGGTGATTCACAGTGAATGTGCTCTTTTCAAACATGGAGAGGTTAATTGTTTGAAATAATATGTGGGAGTTAGGAAGCCGAAGTGTCATCGTGCTAGTAAGTGTGTTGAGCGGGTGCGTGTTTCTCTACAACGTTTGGGGGCCGATTTTTATTCTCGTTGTTTTACTACTGTTCCTCACGATTTACGCGTGCTACTTTTTAATCGTCAACGACAGCTTATTGTCGCCACGCGCGTTTATCTTGCTCGAACACTGCAAATACATCACCCTCGAGGTTCGTCGGAGTTTCAAGGCCGTCATCGATCACGTCCACCAGCAGGTTCGGCAATTTCTCGAAACTGCGAAACGTCGTTTTCGCCAACGACACCTAGCCCGAGCCAGCTCCACGATGGAGAGACGTCGATCGGGATTGTATTATCAGCTTAGCACCGATTCTTATCCAACGAGGTCGAAGGACGCTTCTCACCTCGGGTCGATCGCGCAGCTCAGCCCGATTGCAAAAAGTTTGCAAAAACCTGACGCGTCGAACGATGTCACCACCTCGAAGAATCATTTTTATCACGGTAGCGAGCATTTGTCGTACGATCACCGTTCGTTTGTCAGCAAGCGCACCTCCACGCCAGTGTTTACGCGAAACAAGGAGCAATCGGAGAATAATCAGACGTTGAAATTCTCACCTGTTGGCCAAGCGTCGTCGAAGAGAGCATCTCCTCTCTACAAACAGAATCGAGCACTCGCGCAGCTGGAAAACACAACGTACTTTGACGCGGAAGGCTCCTCTTCGTGGAGTTCTGCTGCACCTTTGAAAACGAATTCAAAAGCGGCAGAGAGGAAAGCCGTGCAAACAGTTGCCGGACCCTTATTGACGTCGACCAGATACAACGTTGATCCAAAGTAAGTAGCCCTGTAACTCATAGCAGACGTAGTTCGTAGTGTCCAAGATCGGAGACTTAATAAATAAATTTTAATTTCATTGCAGAGTGTACAACGACGTAACGTCTCCGGGACTCGCAGCTCGATTGACCAAGTATGCCACAGAGGCTAGCAACAAGTTGACTCGTCAATCCAAATATCGGGTAGGACAGTTTCCAAAAGTAAATCTTCATACCAGTACGGTTCCGTTGATAAACGTCAAGTCCATGAGAACGAGAACACCGGTGACGGTTAACGTAGCACCGTCTCACGCCATACGATACTCTTCGCCGTCGAAGCAAAACATCTTGTCGAATTTGTGTCGTTTGGACGATAGTTATTCCTCGCCCAACGTCGCTCAAGCTTTGAGAGAGATATCGCTGAAGCGTCACGCTTCGAGCGAAGACGTCGTTTCCGATTTCGCAAAGAAACAACGAAGAGACGTCGTTGCCAGTAGCAAGGGATTCGAGGCACAGGACGAAGTGAAACAGAAGAGGAGCAGAGACGATTCCTTGAAATCGGAAGATGACGCTTCACCCCAAAGTAAAATCGTTCGACCCGCGAAGCGGACTAAAGCACCGTCGTGTTACGACATCATAAATTCGCTCAGTTCCAGCAAGCACGTTGTATCTGGCGTCAAAAGGAAAGCCAGTAAGTCAAAAGCCGTAGAACAAAATAATTTAACGAAGCGCTCGGACTTCTTTTCTATTCTATTATACTCAGTTTTGTGTTATACACTCTTATTTACTTGAATGTACTTTAGTAGATTTTTCACGGAGCGGAACACCGGATTTTGAAAAACATTTCAAATCATTGGAATGTGTTCAAAACGCTAGTACGCAAACGTCGGTGCAACAACTGCGGAACAGCAGTCCAAAGCATCCTAACTACGAGCTAAGCACCCAGAGAAGAAGCAATTCGGTCGCGTGTCGAGACAGCAACTCTGTCGACAAACTACGAGAACACTCGCCGTTGAAGGGAATTTTAAAAACAAGCAACAAAAGTAAAGAGAACGAATCGGATCGTAAACACGCGAGACGTTTGAACGTGCAAAACGTGCAAAACGATAAAAATGATAAAAATGATAAAAATGATAAAAATGATAAAAATGATAAAAATGACTCGGCCGAGTCGGCCGAGTGTAGCGAATCGGCCAAGTTAACGGACAAGTTATTCATGAGGGCAGAACCGGAAAGGAACGAAAAGTTACGGATGCTCGTCGAAGAACAGGGTAACATACGAGCCAAGTTCACCACCGACGACGTGGAAGAGATAAAAAAAGAGGATATCACGGACATGAGACAAACGAGCATGAAGGCAAGACTGCAGAGCATGTTCGATGCCATATCTGGCAAAGGTAAGGAAATTCAACGCGCGAGCGAAAATATTGATTTTCCAACAAAACATTTGAAACATTTGAAACTTTTTAAAACATTCATTTCAAACACTTACCGAATGGTGGTTTTTACTTTCAGCTGCTAGTCGGATTAATCCGGATGTGGTGATCCAAGCGGAAGAAGTGAACACCGTGAAATCTGTTGCGTCTCCTGTCACCTATGTGTCGCTTAATTCTTCGACTACCACGACCAATGTTAATACCACGCCCATTTCCACGTCGGCCGTGGCACTCACTCCTGGTACCAGCGAATCGAACACAAAATCACCAAAGCATCACGTGGCTTTTAATCTGCCAGGCAAAGATACCGGCATCGACACGACGAACGTTCAATTTGTCAACACGTTCGAGAAGAAAATCGAAAGCGCTTCAACTGCTGCAACAGACAAACCGGTCAACGCTGGAATTACGTTTACGAGTACGAAATCCGAAGTGGCGACCGAGCCTGTCGTCGTTTCCAGCCCAGCGACGACCAACTCCACGAGCTCGAACGTACAAAATGTGAATTTCGGTAAAGCAACTTCGTCGTCGATCGCCGCTAACACGTTCACGGTCGATACCGCTTCTGCCAAAAATACATCTGCTTTGCTCGCCGCTATCACGACAGCTAGCAGCATCTTTCAGAGCGTCGCCACTGCTGCGTCAACGGCGATCTCTTCGGCGATTTCTGAAGTCGGCACGAGTGCAGCGAACGCGAGAAGCGAGCCGAGTCAAAGCAGCAATTCGAGGACAAATGTTTCGCAGGCTGCAGGAAGTTGCTCGTCAACCTCGAGCGTGTCGACCGAAAGTATGAAAGGCGACGCGATCTTCGCATCGTCACGCGCAAACCACCTGGCAACTTTGAGTAATGTCACGGAGAAGAAGGAACAAAACCACGCAGGGTTCGCGTCGATCGCCGCTGCGAAAGCGAGCGCCATGCCGTTCACCAGCGTCACGAATGCTGCCAGTTCGAACAACGTATCAAACGCCGACACTTCCACGCCGTCGAAGTTTACGTTTGGCAGCAACAGCAATTGTCCATCGTCGTCCATCGTCCATCCTGCAAAGTCCGAAGGATTTGTATTCGGATCGATTGGAAACGCGTCGGAGAACAGCGGAGCGTTTGGATGTTCGACGACTACGTCTCGGCCGACTTCGGCTACGCCTTCGAGCGTCGTTACGGTTGCTAGCGCGTCTAACGCCGGTTTCGATGCTCAGGCGAAGAACAGCAGCGTGTCCATCTTCGGATCATCGATAAACTCGACTTTCGCGCTACGTCCCTCCGCCACTTTGTCCGTAAACAGCGGCAAAGCTGCCTTTTCTTTCGGCAACGCATCGACAACGACGACGACGACGACGAACATAACGACGAATACAACGACTATCGGCTCAAACGCAGGCCCGTTCGGCGTCGTAGGCAATAATCCGTCTTCAAGTTTTGGAACGTCGTCGTCGTCGTCGTCGTCTTCCACGACGACGACGACGACGACGACCAGCACCACGAACCAAGCTGTCTCGAACGCCAGTTCTATATTTACCAACGCCTCGTCCACTCCGTCGATCTTTGGAGCAACGACAGCCAGTCACCAACCAGTATTTGGCACGTCGTCTAATTTGAACGCTAACGCAGCGACCTTTGCTCTTCCGAAGAGCACGACGACACCGGTCTTCGGTTCCAACGTGACCACTACCACCATCGCCACCACCTCTTCTTCTGTATTCGCCTCGACGAGCGTGATACCGATTTTCTCCAACATAGCCGCAGGCTCGTCGGTAAACACAACGTCGTCGGTAATATCGATACCAGTGTTTGGCTCCGGTACGAGTAGTACAGCCACGTCTGGGATAAACAACACCGGCGGTAGCAACTTATTCTCGAGCGCGAACTCGACCACGTCGGCATCTGTGTTCTCCACGACGAACAACATCTTTGGCCAGGTGAGCTCGTCGACGGACTCGAGTTTCAAAAGCGGTTCAGGATTGTTTAGAAATAACAATAACAGCGGCGGATCGACGTTGTTTGCCTCGTCATCGGTGCAACCGTCCGCGACTTCTACGACGACCTTTGGCACCGCGAACGTTTCCAGCAATCCGACCGTTTCTACTTTCGGTTCGCACTCGAACGTTCCCGCGAGCAACAACGCGCCTGTGCCGGTATTCGGCGCAGCCGCCGCTGCCACCTCCGACTTTGCCTCGCAGAACCAAACAAACAAAGGGAATCGAGGAACGACGAATCAGCAGCACGCTGGTCCCAGCTCGTCGAGTTTCGCCGCCGGTGGAAGCTCGATATTCAGAACGGCGGAGAACACCACCGGTGCTCCTCCCGTCTTTGGCAGCTCGAACGACAACACAGCCGGTCATTTCAACTCGCCAGCTCCGTCGAGCAGCACGTTCGTCGGGCAGAACGTCATCTCGCCGAACCCTGCGTTTGGCTCGATAGGTACCACCGTTACCGCAAACGGTCCGCCAGCCTTCAACGACAGCAACAAAGCGTCGCCGTTCGGAACTCCGCAGCAACCGTCGACCTTCGGCACTCCAAACATGGTTTCCACTTCCGTCTTTGCGAACGTGAACACGAACGAGAGCACCACTGCTCCTCGAATATTCACGTTCGGGGCAAGCCAAAAGCCACCGCCGCAACAGAACACCACCACGTTTTCATTCGGCAGCAGCAACAATACCAACAACAACAACAGCAACAGCAACAGCAACAACAACAACAACAACAACAGTGCTGCTTCCACCGCTGTACCTTTCCAGTTTGGCTCGACAACTTCAAATTCTTCAGGTAAAACGATTCTTCGTCCTTCCAGCTTAATTGTCGGTCTCCTTCTGCGCGTCTCTTTCTCCGTTGTTATATAATTCGCAATTCAATTTTATTTAATTCAATCTATTTGAAATACTTCAGCCACAGGATTTAATTTCTCCGCACCGACGACAACTCCATCCATCAACTTTGGTACGACCAGTTCCACGACAACGTTCAATGCTTCCACGCCCGGCATGTTCAGCATCGGAAGCGGTTCCACTGCTCCAAGATCCAGAAACATACGGACCAGAAAATTGAGATGATGGAGAATGTAATTTTCGCTAGCCTTCTTCCTACCGAATAGTTTTCGTCGAGACATTATTAACGCGGCATATGATTTTCTTTCCTCCTTTTTTTTTTCCTTCCTTTTTTAATACTATTATTCTGTCTATTGTTCTAACGTTGCAATTCCATCGGATTCTCGTCAAATTGTGATGCACTCTCGTTACAGAGAGAGAATCATAGAGTAGAATTTTCATATCATTTTAACAGTTACAGTTTTCGCCGTTGTTGAACGTATCCGCCTTGTACATATTGAAATGTTAAAGCGAGTCTTTATCTAACACTCTGTTTCTCGAGATCTACTTTAGTTACGTATGATACACATGCATATATACATATACACGTACAAACACGTATACAGACAAATAGAGGAATAAAACGCGTGTTTGTTTTATTAAGGAGAATCGAATTTCAAAAGCGTGTTCGCTCGCAAAGCGGAACATTGTGCGTTTAACTTTTAACGTTCATCGATCCGTCAGTCGCTGAGGAAATTGAAATTGTCCCTTATTCGCTATCATTTTACCAGGAATCGACTTTTGATAAACGTTGAAGGTTAATGTTATCTGTTTAAGCGGCGTTTGTATATTATACCCGACGAACGAACAATTTTGGACATACGATATTTAAATATTGTAAAATCTTCTGCTTTTCTTTCTTTTTAAAAAAATTTTCTTTTGTATTGTTTTACGGAAACAAAGAGAGTCACGTGAGCAAGAGAATCGTTTTTGTTTCTTTTTTTTTTTTTTGTTTTATTTTGAAAGCAGGTGATTTCTGGATTTTCAACGTTTCGATAAACGTGTTTTTTCTCCCCCCCCCCCCCTTTTTATTTGAGCACATCGGGATGCTCAACTCCAGCAACACTTGTCGTCTCGTCTTTAACTCTAATTAACAAGTGGTCTTGAAACTTTTGTTTCTCGCTTTCATTCTTCTTGATTCGGTGGCTGTTTCGGATGCAAGAGCAAGATTTTTACACCGTGTGTAAGCGGTGATCGTTTGCCTTGTTTCTTCGACACGGAGAGAAAAGGGGAGCGATTAAGTAAGATCGAAGATGAGCGAAGAAGGAGTGGAAAAAAAAAAGGCAACAATCGAGGAGCACAAAATACTCAATCGATGTGTGAAAGTAACGTGATAGATAGGATGGCAACGGGGAGCATACAGACAGGTGCGGCTTACTATGCCATGTTGTAAGAAATGCGTAATTATTTTTTTCTACATATTTCCAGACAGATGTATCTCGTTAATGAAACGTTGTAAAGTTTGAAAAATATCAGAAATACGAATATCAATAGTGTTGGAGAATTACATTTTACACTGTTGCGCTGTGATTTTCCCTCATAACCTTTGTCCTTGGTTGGCTGATATGTATGTACGTATACCAATAACACGACCACGGTGTTCCTTTTTTCTACTTATATATTTGCCAGGATTCGATTTCGCGCGGTTTTCACAGCGTTGGCCGAATTTCTCTGTAACGATTTTAACGTTCGTCAAAGATTGTGCCGATATACATACACTCGTGTCTTGTGTCTCATGTTTTAAAATACTGTCTCAAAGCAAGGTAACGACAAATCTGTCCGATGTCGTTGGCATTACGAATATCGTTGAAATTGCTACAAGTGCGAACGATACGTTGATATTTTGTCACGATACTCCGTAACTGCGCTACGTTTGTACTATAAAAAAAAAATCTGGTACAAGAATCTAGCGATATTATTCGTAGTTAACGTAGTCAAAAGCGAATTTCGATGCGAATTTTTCAGTTCGCTTTTTCAGTACGTATATGTATTTGAGGATGGAAAACATCAGCTTTAGATTCTAACGGTGTAAGAAAGGTGTAAAAAAAGTCTGATAGAATTTATTACTTACTAATAAAATAAAGAATGGAGAGAGAGAGAGAGATAGATAGAAATTAAAAATGAAAGCAAAATTGAAAAAAAGGACGAAGAATAGGTATCGGAGGTTGCGTCGATGCGTTGGGATAAGGTAGGACGGTTGGTAACCGGTAGAGAAGATCGAGTGCGAGAGAAAAGGCGCGCGCGGGTTGCCGAAAGAGGAAAGGAGGGCGGTAGAAGTGCGAGCGAGCGAGAAAGAAAGCGAGGAAGTAACGCGTGAGTTACGTCATGCGCGTTCCGTGAAACTCTAGCCAGGATTGGTTGGGCGAGCGGGTTTGTTTGCGAGCCAACCTATCGTAGAGCTCGTTAGACGGGAAGGATGTTTGTACGGTCGCCTGGAGGCGCAGCCATGTTGGGAACATTAGAAGGGAACCAACACTACAACCAGCAAGACGGGAACATCTAGGTTCGGCAGCGGCGTGTCTTAACACCTTACACCACCACCATGGCTGACCCGGAAAAACAGCCCGAACAACCAAAGGCTGGCCAGCAGAAGCTGATCATCGGTAAGCGAATCGTGCATTTATACTCGAAATATCGCGTCGCGTTCAATCTGCCGGTGGAAGGATCGACCGGAACGGGAACGTGTTCGTTTTTCGCGACGATCGCCCGCATGTAATGGCGTCTAGGGAAGCAGCAGACGTTGAACCATGTGGTGGCATGTGCTCGGCAAGCCGGCTCCAATCTCCTCCCTTTTATCCGTATTTTTCCCAATATCGTTGCAAACCAACGAATTTCCAATACGTTTTTCTTTCGTTTCTCTTTTCGCATCTTTTCTTCTTTTCTTCTTTTCTTCCCTCTTTTTCATTCCTCTCTCACTCTCTCACACACACACACACACACACACACGCCACTCTCTTCCTGCGTTTCTCTCTTTTCCTCCCTCTTTCCTCGTCTATTTCTTTTCTCCCCTTTCGTCCTCCTTTTTTCCAAGTGAAATAGCTCGACACACGCTCTTGTTGTTGAACACCTCGTTTTACGAAATTCGTTTCGGTTTCTATAGAGAAAAAAAACGAGAGAAAATGGAGTGACGCGTACATTAGGACGAACAAACAAACGCTTTTAGGACTACGCGCCACGATGTTTAATGTCTCTCTTTTCTTTCTTCCTTGCCTTCTTCCCTTCTTTCTTTCTTTGTTTCATTTCATTTCATTTCATTTCCTTTCCTTTCCTTTCCTTTCCTTTCCTTTCCTTTCCTTTCCTTTCCTTTCTTTACTCCTCTTTATTTCACTGTGCATTTTTCGTTTTGTTCGTACACGATAACCTTAATTCACGTATCGAACAGACAAAAAAAAAACATATATATATATATATATATAGATAAAATATATAATCTAAAATCTAGTGATTACATCATAGTTACATCATGGTTACATGCCCTAGTGGTTTCTAGAAATTTCTCTGTCCTTTTTCCTCTCCGTTTACGTTTCTAAGCGCGTCTCTTCGTAAATTGTACCAAATATACTAATTTTCGTTATATAAGTTTCGGATTTGTTCGCTGAACGTTCGCTTCCGTTCGAACGATTCATTTTCGGAGAGAACCGTGCGCGCTGCCATCGTCTGCTTCCACTTTAGGTCGACTTTGCGGCAATTTTTTCTCTTCGGGCGAAAAATAAACGGGAAGAAGAAAAAAAAAGAAAAAACTGTATTTTCAGGATTCGAGAAAAAGAATGGAAATACACGTGTGTTTCAATGTGATCATTGTTCCGAGTGTCTGTTCGTTGGTCGGATTCAAGGGGAAAAATCAAGGAACGTTTGACGCGCACAAGCGGTTGCTAACCAACGAAATTTGAAAATTTCGGCTTACTGTTTACCTATAACCTGTGCGAACGATTAGTAACACGGACCGCTCGCCATGTAAACACCGGTATTACGCCGCAACCGAGTTGTGTTTTTGATTACGAAGAGGATGGAGGTGTAACCACATGGCTGCTTTCGTCTTGCAATTAAATATTATTTAATCCGTTATTTATTTGAAACGAACGGTGTATTTTCTGACGTATAGACGACGTGTTGACACTATGGTTGTCGTTAGTTTCGATATTTAATTTTCCGACTTTCGCGCGAACACCGAGTCCCCCTCCTCCCCCCTCCGGATTCCCGGGAAGTAAATCGAATTTTAAGAAAGCGCGCCTGTCGAGTAACGCGACGCAAGGTTACGCGCCAGATATTCAATTAACGCCATTTTTCGTTTTTGTTGGGTTTCAGCTAACAAAGTGACCGGGACTGTAAAGTGGTTCAACGTGAAGAGCGGGTACGGATTCATCAACAGGTTAGTAACGATCTACCCAAGTTTTTCTTGCGTCCTTTCCTTTTCTCCCGTCGAATTCGGGATTTCGGAGGAACGTGGAGTAAATGAGACTTCTCCAGCGTTGATTCACTCGCGTCTCCGGCTTGTTTCGAGTACGTCGTTCAGCCAATTACGTTCGTTCGTTCGTTCGTCCGCGGTTCTTTATCTTTCGCTATTTCTAGCGGATTCTCCTATCCGCTTCCCCACCTCGGGCCATCGTACCCCACCCCATCCCTTCCCATGCTTTTTCTCTCCTAGTTCCTTTTCATCCTTCTTCTTCGCACCGTAGTATACCGTGATATACGTACATACATACATACATGCATGCATGCATACAGGTATATAACGGATGCGCTATACGTTTGGATAGTAGCCAAAGCAGCAGCACGACATTACGGATTTTCGTTGCTCGTTTCATCGATTTAATTTTTCCCGCTTTAACCGTTTTAGTGCGGCGGGCTATTTAAAAAGTCGTGTCGGTTAGTGCATAGCTAGTGCTTCCTTGACGTGAAAAAAATGCCAAGAAACGTAATAAAAGCGTCTCGAATATATAAAAATACTGTTTTTGTACAAATATCGAAAATTATAAATTGATTCATTTTGAGCACTTTGGTGGGCCCAGCGTTGAATAAACCGTGGCATTCGACAGTGGCATGCGGCGCGATGGCGCTTCCTTCACACGTAACTATGTAAGAGTATCGAGATAAAAGCAGATAAAGTAAAAACTATCTATTCCTATTTATACACGTGGTTTAAGTTTAATTGAAAAGAAAGCTTCAACGTGACCAACGACGACGACGTGGCGCTGTTTCGGCGCGATCGCGCTTCGTGGCACCGAAACTGCGGTCCAACGATTTTGAAGAAAATTTCGCGAGCAAAATTCGCGAGTAAAATTCGCCACCGTTCATTCGCACCGTTGCTCGTGTCGTTCGTGCCGATTCAATGGTATCGTTTTCACGGTGGTAGAGGAAATCGTGTCTGTACACCCATTGGATCGTAGACGGAGATACTTGCCGTTCGATCCATGTTCTCAGACGCACAAGAAATTTCTGTCGAATTGCAAATTCTGATATTCTCGTCTGCCTTTTACGCCTCCTTACGTCCGTTCCGTAACGTTTGAACGTCATTCAACGACTCGGTTCGATCTGTTTCAGGAACGACACCAAGGAGGATGTATTTGTTCATCAAGTAAGTAGTCGCATTTAAGACTCTGATCGAAGACACGTTGGAATATATGCGAATTGTTGTTGATCACGGTGATAATAATCGTCCACGTCCACAGTCAGCCATCGTCAAGAACAATCCAAGGAAGGCTGTGCGCAGTGTCGGTGACGGCGAGGTAGTCGAATTTGACGTAGTAATAGGCGAGAAGGGTCATGAAGCGGCCAACGTTACCGGTCCATCCGGGGAAGCAGTAAAAGGTTCGCCTTATGCTGCCGATAAGCGACGCGGATATCGCGGAGGTCATTGGTACATCAGTCAAAGACGTGGGAACACTCGAACTCAACGTAGACCTCGGGAAGGTCAGGACGGTTACGAAACCGGTGAGAGAGAGAGAGAGAGAAAAAGAAAAATCATTTTGCACGATTCGTCGATCGGAAGAACGAAAGACGAGATATCGGAGTGACGAGCTTTTATTTGCTGGTCAATTTCGCAGGCGAGGGTAAGACCGGCGACGAAGGGAACACCGGCGAGGGAGGCGGACAGCAGCGACGTTACAGAGTTCGACGACAATACGACGGCTACTATCGGGGCTCGCGCCGTTCCGGTCCGTCGGCGCAACAAGGGGACAACTCCGGCGAAGGTGGCGAGCAAGGTGGCGAGATCGGCGACGGCGGTGTACCACGCGGCGGTGGCCGCGGACGCGGAGGGCCATCTCGACGTTACTTCCGTCGTAATTTCCGCGGGGGAAGAGGCGGCGGCGGACCTCCGCGTCGTCCTCGTAGCCAGGACGGCCAAGTAAAAGTCCGTAACGATTACCTTCTTCTCACTTGTTGTTAACTCGATCTGTTTTTCTGTCGATTCTGTTCTTTTTTTTTTCTTTTTTGCCCCTCCCCCCTTTTGTCGCCCCTCTACGTACGTGTACGTTCAATCTATCCCTCGTCAGTCTTTGCTTTCTATCTCGCTCCACGCAGCGTAATTGAAAAATACTCTACTCGAGTCTCTTTCTCTCTATCTGAGTTTTTCTCAGCTCGTGCCTCTACTCTGCTGTGTGTAAGGTTTGCTACAAAAATCGACTCGAGAATATTCTCTCCGATTGTAACAAACCGTTCTTCGTTTCTAGCCTAGCAACTGACGATCCTGCATGGTAGTTTCTGTTGTCGACTTTAGTAGTCGTCGTCGTCGTCGTCGTCACTACCATTGGTTAATTTCCCCATCAGTTACTTCGTGACGAACTCGCGTTAGATTTACGATAGTCGTGCGATATATTACGAGAAAATCGTTCAATGTGCTATTGTTGTGTCGCTCCCTTCAAACTTACCGCGTACGTTTCGATAGGAACGATCATTTGGATCGAATAGAAAGTTAGCGCATTGTCCGTTTCTCAGATCTTTAGTTCTTCATTGTACGAGATACACTTGTAAATACTCACATCGTCATCAACGGATCGCACATATTACGTGTTTTTTTTTCTACTCCTTGAATTTTTATTTTATTTATATTCTGTCCCGTTTGATTGTTTATATATCTATTCTTTCTATCTTGTTTCTATCTACACTTGTCCATCTGTTTATCTATCCATCTATCTATCTATCTATCTATTTGTCTGTCTGTCTGTCTCTGTCCATCTATCTATCTATCAATTTGTCTGTCTGTCTGTCTGTCTGTCTGTCTCTCTGTCTGTCTGTCGGTTTGTCCGTCTATTCACCTATTTATTTGTCTATATATGCAAATACATATACCGTTTCTTTTCCCTCTTTCGTTAGTTTCCCGTTCGTGTCGTTGTCACACAACCAGTCACAGAAATATCGCGACTGTTCGGTCCGTTGACGAATCTTTGGCGTAGCGCTTAGCACACACTATTGCACGTATCTTTTTGTACTCTTTTCAGTCGGAGCAGAAGTCGGATGCACCTAAAGATAAGGATGCACCTGCCGCTGTCCCTGCTCCACAGGTAACGTGGCTTTATTTTTCTCTGTTCCTCGCTTCGTATTCCTCCAGTCATACATACGTTGCTGTACGTTTTTCCTTTCCTTTACACGTTTTTTTTTCTTTCTTTTCTTTCTCTCTTCTTCCCTTCTATCTTTTTACATTTCTACACCTTGGGATTAGTCACATCTCCCCCCGATAGTCTTACATTAGTAGCCTCGCAATTCCCTTTTTTCAGCGTTCAACTTTCTGTTTGCGCGTCTCGTGTCGTACGTTCTCTTCGTTGTAAGATCATTCCCCGCTGGGTAGCTTGCACTTCTCCTTCAAACTTTGTACATTTGATTTGCAGGAAAGCCAGCCGGTCCAGAACACCACCACTGAAAGCACCGCTTAACCAAGAGTAATGGTACCACTACAACAAAAACACTCCTTTTAATATATAACACCAACACCCGTTATACAACACCGAAGCAACAACGGCAACAGCAACAGCAGCAGCAGCAGCAGCAACAATATAACATAACAAATGAAAAAATGTTCAAAAAAAAAAAGCGAAACAAAAAAAAGCAAGAAGCGAAGAGAAATTGCGAAGAACACCGCTCCACACACTCTCCCCGGCGTACGAAGAAGATCGAGAAGCGTGTGTGTCCAGTACGGCTGCCGGAATTAGTTGGTAGAACAACACGCTGGATGGAAAGCCTCGTCGCGAAGAAGAAGGAACACGACCGTGAATCGGCTACGAGCGACGACAAAACATCCCTCGAGACTTGGACTTATCGCCGCGCACTACCACTGATTTGTACGTTACATTTCTCTGTGAGAAGTAACAAATTCCAACAAAACTGATCTGAGATTTCGTGCAGTCGGATTGCATAAAATCTCAAATCAGTTATATTGGAACTTGTTGCTTCTCACAGAGAAATGTAATTCTACAAAATAGTTGTGTTGGAATTGAAGCGATACTCGGGACGGAAAACGCACGATCGAGAGAGAGAGAGAGAGAGAGAGAGAGAGAGAGAGAGAGAGAGCGCGAGCGCCAGCGGGATGTCGCGAGTTCAGTAGCACTGTCTTTCGCGAACTTTAGAATAAAACGGAACGGCGGTAAGTCGCGTGTACTTCGAAGTATTCTTTCGTCCGACGACGGTGAAGAATATGGAGGAGGAATATTCGCGGTTTGCGACGCGACGAGTTTCGGTGTGCGCCGAGCTTACAGCTAAAAAGAAAAAAAAACAAAAAAAAAACCAAAAAAAAAAAAACAAAAAACAAGTGGATAATCATCCCGATCGTGAAAGGAACAACGAAAAGAGAGAAAAGAAGAAACACGGTGATGGGCTACAATACGAATTCGAATAGGCGAAAGTGGTATTTTTGTTCTTGTTTTTGCGTATTCATTGTTTCATACGTTTTAATTTTTCTTCAACGAAAAGCATTCGATCGTTTTACGTATATATATATATGCATATATACATATGTACATATATACGTATATACAGGTATGCATGTACAACACACACGTGTGCGTGCTCAGATAGGTTATATATGTATATATATGTGTGTATGTATATCTCTCTGTGTCTTTGAGTTCAACGCGATGCTCGCAAAGTTTTTCTCTTGTCCGTGTATACATATGTAATCGGTAAATGCGTGCCTTCCCTCCTCCCTTACCGGCGGCCGATATCACACTTTTGAATGTCGCGTTAAGCACGCGCGCGTGCGCCCTTAATGTGATCGCGCCAGCTTAATCCCCGTTTCCCCGTAATTCTCACCGAAATTATTTCGTTCTTTTTTTTCTCATTTTTCTTTTTTTTTTTTTCCCACCCTACTTCATTAATGAAGCGCGTTATTCGATTCGTTTGGAAAATCAATCGTCCGTCGTGTCGCTTTTGTCTCTTCGGTCCTCGGTTGGTTCCGTGGCTTTATTACGCATTGCATCGCAACGAGATGAATATTCCGTTCGATGACGAGCGACTACAAAAACAAACGCGATTGCAAAAATCCCGTGAAATTTGTCTGTCTGATTGTCTGCGTGATTCAGCGACGTGAAAAAAAAACAAAAAAAAAAGTCGACGCGATACCTTTTACGATCGATTGTATCTAACGACGCGATCGGGTGCCCCAGGAGGGCACAGTCTTCGAAAGGTGTGTGTTATCCGACGATAAACAACGATAAAACAAACGCGTTACGCGTTTACCGGGAAATCGGATCAATTTTCCCCGGAATCTTTGGGCAATCTTCGACGAGTTCTCGGTGAGATCGTTTATCGATCGTTCGTCGATCCTCCCGAGGATTTCGGGGATTTCCTCTCGATTGACAATGCAAGCCAGCAATTTGTCAGTGAGCGAATGAAAAACAAGCGCGAATGCGGGTGAACGAGGGAGAGAAAGAAGGAATGAGTGATAGAGGTGAATGAGCGAGAGAGAGAGAGAGAGAGAGAGAGGATTAAAGATTTATACGATTTTGCATGAGAAAACGGAATAATTTTTTAAATTTTAGTTTGTAGTTTTATCGTCGGAAAATAAAATGTACAATTTTCTTTCCAAACGTTTCAAAGTTCAACACACGGCAAATTCGTTGCGCCAGATTTTTCATTTTATTTCGTACAAAACAAGCAAAGAATATCGTTTTTTTCTTTTTCTCCGTTTTCGTTTGTGTCTGTGTCTCGTCGTAGTAATCTTGGTCTGATCATTGTACATCTTGCGATTCTTTGGTAAAAAAAAAAGGCCTTGCGTACGTTTTGGAGTGCTTTTTTCTTTTTTTCTTTTTTTTTTTTTTTTTTAATTTTATTTTATTTGCAACAGGGCTTGGAAAACGGTGAAACACGGTCGGGAGAAAAGAGGTGCGTGCGTGCGTGCGTGTGAATACAAGAGAAACAGAATACAGAGCGTAAAAATGGGAAATTGCGACGGCTGATCTCGTGTTCCTGCGCGGTGAATGATCGAGATGCGAGAATGGGATCGGGGAAGATGGTGGGGTCGTCGGTTTCGCGGCCGATCGACGCGAGAAGAGGATATTAGTTGTCGCGAGACGCGAACTACCGACTGCGAAAAGAAGAAGAGAAGAGAGACGAAGAGCGTGAAAACGCGCGTTACAGTTGTATGCGGCGGCGGAGGGGGGGGGGGAGAAAAGAACGATGCATGTGTTGAAAGTGAATATATATATATCGGGATTAAAAAAAAAAAAAAAAAAAAAAAAAAGGAACGAAGAGAGGAAGAAGAACCGAACCGAAGGCGCGCGCGGCAACTAATTACAACAGACGCAAGGTGTGGAAAGAAGAGATCGGCACAAGTCCGAAGACTCTCGGCTGGTCTTCCGGTGGTCTCTCGAACGATCCGCGCGTTTGCGTTTCCACCGCGGCTGCTCGGCTATGCACGACACTAACGCAAACAAACACACGTGTACTCGTGGGCGCGCCAGGTTTCGAAATCGCGCTCGTTCCTCGAGGGACAGTCAATTAGTTTTAATTCAGCTTTTCGCGCGAGGAGCGATCGCAATGCGGCGAGGAGAATCGTCCCGGATCGCGCGGCACGGAACGGACGAAGGAAAGAAACGAAAAAAGGGAAAAAAAGGGAACACGTTTTCTTTTTCGCGTCACGTACAATTACACAGATAAAACGAAAAAAAAAAAAGAGAAAAGAAAAAAAGGAAAAAGAGGAGACGTAAATATTTCGCCGGTGCGCGCGTCGTCATCGCTGCTCGATCGAAACCATTCCGGCGATCCTTTCTCATTACCTCACCCTTACCATAGTCCCTGTCTTTGCTCTCCTCGTCCTTATCTTCTCTCTCTTTCTCTCTCTCTGTCTCTCTCTGTCTATGTCTGTCTGTCTGTCTGTCTGTCTGTCTCTGCTTCCACATTTTTCCCTTTCCTTGTCCGGTTTCCGATCCCACGCATCCTTAATCTACATTCTCATTTCCTCAACCATCGTCAGCCGATCCCTCGAAAAACCCAGTGAATTTTGTACCGAAATGCGAAACTTGGAAAAGCTACTTTCATATACGGAATTTAATTTTTTCACGAAACATGTGCATTATAAAAAATAAATGCCAAAAAAATCGCAAAACCGACAAACCCAGAGGTGTCTCGTCGCACTGTTTGTTAACCGAGTCCACACGTCACTTCCCAGCGGATGCTTCTTCCAGTTTGCTTCTTCTCAGAGATCCCAGATTTCAGCTGATGTTCTCGAGAGGAGAGCTACCTGATTCGCGGGCTCTGTGTGTGTTTGTGTGTGTGTGTGTGTGTGTGTGAGAGAGAGAGAGAGAGAAAAATCGAAGCTCAGGGAAATATCTCCGGGCGATAGACGTTGCCCTCCAGCGCCATGCAGGCGCTCGCCGCGATTTCCGCCAAGTGGGTGTGTTTGTGCGGCGGCGAGGCGATTCGATGGAACTTGGCCGCCGCCTCGAACAACAGGTTCAACGCTGTCTCCGGCTGTTGCCGTTCCGTCATCGCCTCGATTCCCTCGGCGTACAGCCGCTCGCACTCGCCGACACGCTCCAGCCTCTCCCGCAGGTGAACCCTTCGTCGGCAGGAGGAGCACACGACCGATTCGCAGGAGTCGTCGTCGTCGTCGGAGTCTTGCGTCGGCCGTCGATGTAGCTTCGAGCATCCCTCGGTCGGGCATCTGCGAATTCAAAAGCTTCTTCTCTTCGTACCTAGCCTCTTTGTGGCCATTTAGCAATTGCTCGAGTAACTTTTAACACTAGGTTTACCATGATTTCACGTGTACCTATTTCTACCAAACCAGAAGACAGGAAACATTAGATTTGCGATTATTCTTGGTATTTGCGTAAAATACGGCAAGAATTTTCTTGAAGAAATCTAACGAAAAAGTTTCCTCAGAGGGGTCAAAATGACCCCCGTTGGTAAACCTAGTGTTAAATCGCGTGCATCTAACATGACAAATTTTGCACGGTACAAAGAAAAGTTTCTTTAAGGGGATTTCAAGGCAAAATGTCGGGCGTGTCAACTTTTTGTGGGTTTCATAGTTTTTCGAGCATTATTAATTTCAAGTGGAAGAAGTATCGAGCCACATCGGTGGTCTTGAACCTAAAACCTAAAACTGTACAACTTTCTTTTGTATTTCAGGTGTGTGCAACAGCAATGAAAAATTGCGAATAATTCAAACTAACGTAACTTTGTAGAAAGCGAAATCTGCTTTGGTTTCGCTTCAAAGAGCAAAGCTTCTACTTCGATCTTCGACGTTTTTCTCGAAAATCGCAAGAATTCAAACGCGTGTAAAAATATTGAAAACTTTCTTCTCTGATGACTGGATCCACCATCGTTTCGAACATTCAAGTATCACAATCATTGTGTTTCTTTATTGTTGTTTCATCGAACGTCGAACTATTGAAAACTCGAAGATCCCCCAGCATTCGGTTCGTCCGCACCTAACCAATAATTCCAAATTCAATAAAATGGCGAGGAAAAGAATCGCACAGTTTCAACAAGAATTTTTCAATCTCGTTGCACGCGTTCTGAATTTCTCCGGATGATTCTTCGAGGAAGCGGGTCTCGCTCTCGTTGCGTGATGTAAAAAATCATTTTCGAAATTCACCACTTCGAAAAAAAAATGGATCGTTATTTTGCTCGATAAATTTTCTTAGAAAGTCGCGTCGGTTGAAATTGTCGACGATTTTTCATTGTGTCACTGGTACACACACACGCACGCACGCACACACACACACACACACACAGAGTTACGCTCGTCCGCTGCATTACGTAAACGAGACACGTACCTGAGTCTGACGTTGTCGTTGGTCAAAGTCTCGAAGCGTGGCCAGTCCTCGCGGCAGGCGGTGCACTCGCAACGAAACCAATACCTCCCGGCGAGAGTTCTCTGCCGCTCGTGCAGGCTCTTCTTCGTGAATATCGGCCCGTAGTTTTCAGCGACCACGTCTCCCGGCCGCAGGCTGCGAGTCGCCCGAATCACTATGGATCGGCCGACGAAATACCTGCGCGAAACAATCGTTGATCGTCGAAGCATTTAGAAAAATCGCCAGACGCGCTACAACCCTTTTCTGCACGCTCCTTTCTTTTTTTTTTTACACGTAAAAGCTACGTTTTCGTACGTTCCACACGGCGCTGTAGTAATGTTGAAAAATTTGGAAATATTTAACCCTTTGCGGTCGTATTTCGTGCTGGTCGGATTAAACTTTTTGTCGGAAGAAACACTGGTAACACGACGCAAGTGTTCCTTCAAATTAGGAACGGGCATAATACGGCCATTGCGTTCAAAATTACGCGGAAAAAAGGCAACTCACCTTTTCTGTCACATCAACCCAGTTGTTTCAAATTCAATTTTTCTACTTAATTTTTAGCACATCCATTTGTTTCTGATGCGATGCATCTGTGAAAAATAGTTTGAAAAATTCGATGGATTCTGTACGATATAAAGGAATATCGTTCAGGTCCAGATCGTTTCCCACAATTTTCTTCTATGTCGCTGTCGCTCGAAATATCGCATAATGGTCTCGCACGTTTCGTTGCTGGAATTATATCGCTGGCAGAATCTCTGCTAGAGATACACTTTCGAAAGAATTGTTGGAAAATTCAACATCAGAGAAATCATCGTCGATACATTCAATTTTACGATGCACGGCTCTAACCTTCATTTTGCCATTATGGATGTTCTTTGCTTAATTTTCAAAAAAAGCAAAAAACAAAAAAAAGTGCAGTCGCACTTGCAAACAAAAGTGAAAGTGAAATCTTGGTAAGAGTCTCACACACACACACACACACACACACACACACACACACACACACACACACACACACACACACGTTAGAAGCGCGTTGACTTGGTCAATTACAAGATCAGAACGATCGCTAAGGGTTAATCTTCAATTAATCGCAGCGACGATCAATGCCGAATAGTGGCGATGGAACGATGCTTCTTAAGTAAAGACGATGACTGTAGAGCAGAGGTCACCAAACTTTCTTCACAGTGGGCCACATAGCTGAGAAAATGACGAGCGCGGGCCGCATAATCGCTAAACTCACTAAGTTCAGCATTCCGTGTTAATCATGGGTGAGTGGCGTGCAATGCAAAAAAAAAAGAAAAAAAAAGGACAACCGACATATTTATTTACTAAAAAAGTTATCAAAGAAAGCGACGTTAGCAAAAAGATAGTTACATCAGACCTAGGTGTGCACATATCCGAGTTTCACGCAAATTCAAGTACCGTCGGCGGGCTATAGTTTGGCGACCCCTGCTGTAGAGCGTGGTACGCACCTGGTTACCGCGGGATAACAGTCGTGATTGAAGCGGGCAACCGTCGGGTAGACGGCCACCCCGACGTAGAGGGGTCTGCTGCCGCGGAATCGATGTTGTTCCCTTCCGAGTCGCGTCTCGAACACCTCGTGCGCGTTGAACTGCAACAGCTGAAGCTGTCTCAGCAGCAGAGCGGCCACCGCGATCTCTCGATCGTCGAGCGTCTCTGAAAAGAAACGACGACGACGACGAAGGCGTCGAATCGTTTAGAATCGTCTAGAATCGTCTAGAATCGGTCGCGAGAGTCTACCAACCTCGTTCTTCTTCGTCCTTCGAGGTCGTCGAAGTCGCCGTTTGCCCCTCGAAAAAGCCGACTCGCTGCAAACACTTGAGGAGAAACGCGGCCATCAACGATCTCTCGAAAAAGTCCTTCGCCGTCCTCTGTTTCTCGTGCGTGACGAGACGGTACACTCGCAGAGGATCGCTCTCCGATTTCTTCTCAGTCTCTGCCGCTTCGTTCCGGCATCTCGAATCGCCGAGTTTCTTCCTTCTCAAACGACGTTTCGCCGACTTGCTGAGTTTCGGTTGCGGTTGCGGTTGCGGTTGCTGTTGCTGTTGTTGTTGCTCGTTGCTCGAAGCCACGGAACTGCTCGAACGATTCAACGCGCGATGGATGTCGATGCAGCCGGCTGGCCCGGCCTGAGTGGTCATTCGCAAAGCGAGCATGCTCAAAACGCTCATCCCGGAACCTGCGATGACGATCGTTACAAATGCTGACGTCGCGCAAGACGTCGTCGTACTTGCCTATCAGTAGCGCGAGAATTTTGCACTCGTACTTGTGATAACTGGCGAGCGCCACGTCCCTGCACCTTCTCCCGCAAAACGCCACGCTGCTGCAGTCCGGGCATCCCACCGGAGCCACGAATCTGAAATCAGAGTGCGACGAAAAGTAGCGACGAGAGAGATCAGGCTAACGCTAGGTTTGCTCCGTTCGTCACCTCGAGAAACAGTGTTGACAGTGAGTGCCGAAGAACTCCGGCAACAGAGTGGCCGCGAACGGCTCCTCCACCACCAATCTGTCGCCCGGTTCGATCGGCTTGGCCGCAATCACCCGCTTGCCCGCACTTTCCGTCTCCTCGATGTCCAGCAGGAGCGAGGCGCTCGGCAGACGCGGATTCGCGCCGCCGCTCAGTCGAGTCACCGCTGCGACTGCGACTGCGACCGCGACCACGACCACGACCACGATCAGAAACCAGTCAGATCACTCGGCTTTTCGATTTTTCGGCGAGAAGCGGGGAAAAACTCACCTGCTTCTTCCACCGCGCGTTTCACAGGCAACAGGCTCTTCTCTTCGTTGGAAGCTCTGACGAACGCCTCGCACGGCTTCTTGATCCGAGCGAGCATCGCTCTGAAAAAACAGTCGACTCACTTTCGTCAGCAGCGACGTATTCTCGACGCAGTCGCTCGCACATAGTGAAAAATATCGTACACAGCAATGAGTAATTGGAAAGAAATTACTGCGATGCGATTGGAAAGGTATATACTCAGCTATATATATATAGATACAGATCTGTGGAAATCTCGTGGAAATTCGGCAGGTTCGTTTGAAAGGAAGTTACTTCTCGATCAACATCATCGGACGCCGTTTCTCTGAAAAAAGAATATATTCCTTTTTGCGCGAGAGGAACAAACTTTGCACGGATCGAAAGTATATCGTTTACTGTAAAATTTCTTTGGTCTGTGGTTTTCTTTGCTTTTTTCCCGACGGAGATAGTTTTCTGCTTCGATCGATTTGATTTTGAATTTTTTCTTTTCTTTTCTTTTTTTTTGAAAGAAATGGCGTCCTCCACTTTGTTCTTATTAAACACACACGCGGCACTTTGACTTCCTCACCTCAGCTCGTTTGGAAGATGGCGGTCCATCTCCTCGACGAAGCTCAGATCTTGAAGCGCGAGTTGGTGCTGGTTCAAGGCGAGGAAAGTTTCGGCTCTGGCGAGTAGCGCGAGTGGCAAGCCGAAGCCTCGATCGACCGCTTCGCATTTCCCTGTTTGAAGGCAAGAAGAGCGAAGGAGAGACAGAGAGAGAGAGATACATAGAGGAAACTTAGAAAAGAGAGAGAGAGAGAGAGAATAAACCTAGAGGAGGAGCGCGAAGAACGGCTTGACCAAAGAGGAGAAGAGCGTCGCGGTGGCGAGCTGCGGCTGCCGCCTCGAAACCCTCGAGCCTCTTCGCCCTGGAGACGCTCGCGTCTTTGCCGCGGTAGAGAATCTCCGTTCGGTTCAGCGTCTCCAGCACCGTGTCCCTGACCTTGACGTCGGTGAAGAGGACGCGGATTCGGTCCTCGTCGCTGGTCAATCGGCCGAAAACCTTGCCGATCCACTGCTCGCCGACCACTCGGATCACCTTCTCGCTGAAATCACGAAAGAATCCCTTGCTTCCGGATCTGAGAGTCTCCAGGGAGCACAGCGTCCTGTAACACGTCTCCGACGCTTCCGACGTCATGTCTCGCAGTTGCTGGGTCAACTGACGTCTCTCCAACACTCTCGTCTCTCGATTTCGAAAGAGATTCGCGAGATTCTCGCGGAAAGACGAACGAATATCTGTAGATGGAAGAAGCAAGCGACCGGCAGAACAAACGACCGACGTTCTAGCCACGTTCTAGTCGCGCGACGACTACGTGACCGCGCGGCGAACCAATCGTCAACCGGTCGAATAATTTTAGAGCAAAGTCGACCTCTCGCTATTTACGTCTTCGAATTGCCGCGCGAAAACGTCCACGTCGATCGTCGCGCTGCTGCTGCTGCTGCTGCTGCACCGTCCTCTCTGTCAGGATCCGCGTCTGTCCTTTGCGACCTTTGTTGTTTTACGCAACTACGTTTTTTCTTTGCTCTGTTTTTTCGTCGACTCAGAAGTCGAGAAGCAGAAAAAAAAAAAAAAAGAAAAACTCGTTGGCGACGTTGCCAACGATCGTTGCGCGCGGATGGCGCGTGACAGGAGGCACGTTCGTCGATTGGCGTTCGGCGACTGTGGATGGTCGCGATTCCGATCCCGATGGCGACCGCGACCGCGACGATTCCGCGTCCGGAGTTTCGTTCGCCGCTGGTCGGCCGGTCGGTCGATCGGTCGGTTAGTTAGCGCCGCGAGTTTGTTCCGTTAAGCTCGCCGAGGCCGATTCCCCCCGATCGTCCGTTCGTACACGATCGACGTTCGTTTCTCCGTTTTTCCGTTTCTCTGGCGGAATCTTCGTTTCGATTCTTCTTCTCTCGAACAGAGGAGAGGAGAGGGGAGAGGCCAAGAAATGAGAGAGAGAGAGAGAGAGAGAGAGTTTGGATCGGTAACGGGAGGGTAATCGACATGACGACAATTGGTTCGCCGTTGCGATAACCGTGGGAACGGCGATAACGCCGGCGTCGATTGCAGAAAAAGAAAGAAAAAGGCGAGTCGGTGGAGCTGGTGCGAACATCGGCCAGCTCCGAGTATCTTCCCAGTGACGTGTGTAAGTCGATTACTATTCTCGATAGCTCTCGAATCGCGAACGCCTCTTTCCTTTTTCTCTCTCTTCTTTTTTTTTTTTCTTTTTTTTTCTTCTTTCGCAAATCGAATCGCTCGGACTGCTTGCGATATCGGAGGAGAGCGCGCGCACGGTCGCGATTTCGACACCGCGCTCGGTCGCGTCACTGCGCGAGCTGACTCGCGTCGCGTCCTCCGCTGCGTCTCCCGCGTCTCGTCCTTCGACACACACACACACACACACACACACACACACACACAGTTCGTCTCTTCTCCTCTTTGTTCTCATCTCTCTTTCTACGTCTCGCCGCTACGTTCTTACCACCTACGAGTTCTTCGAGAGGGATATACGTTCCGTCGCGATCGATCGATACGCGCTTCCAACCACCACAGCTCTCTCGCGCGAAAGTTTCGTCGCACCGAGCGGAATCGCACCCGGAGAAAGAAGGTAACTCGCGCGCCAGCCTTAACCAACCGATTTAACCAACCCGCCGCCCCTCAGCTTCTTCGCACCGCCAGATTAACCGCCAGCTCTTTAACCCGTTAGCTTGTGACTTGACCGCCAACCTGTCAGAATCTCTCTCTCACGTTACGCTCTTTGTCTCGTTTTCTTTTCTATCTTTTCTTTCTTTCTTTCTTTCTTTCTTTCTTTCTTTCTTTCTTTCTTTCTTTCTTTCTTGCTTTCTTGCTTTCTTCTTCTTTTTTCATTTTTTGTTCGTTTCTTCGGCCTGGTCTCGCGATCGGAGCACAGGTCGCGTAGGTGAGAGCGGTGATCTCCGACGTCGATACCGATCGATGCCGCGCGCGCGAGCGCGCGTTACCGCCAATTTAGACACGCACCGTCAATTGAGCGTCGAGTTGACCCTCGTTAGCCTCTGGCTACGTCTCGGTAACCGTACGAAAATGCACGGCCGATGAAAAATCGGAGAGCAGCCTCCAAAGTAAACCTCGGCCGATTCGACGATCGGTCGATCGCCTTTGGACGCCACGCAGAGACCTCGTTCTCCCGGTTCTCCATCTTTTTTCCTCTTCGATCTCGTACCGTGAGTATCTCTCTCTCTCTCTCTCTCCTTCTGTTTCTTTCATCTGTCGCGCTACGTAATTTCGTACCGATGAATCGAGAGGGGAACTCGAAATTCACCCGCATCTCTTTCGTCGAATTCGTCGAATCCCCCCCGTCCCCTTCTCGATTCGAATCGCTACCCGCGATCGTCTCCGCGTCAGATCTGCACATCGCGACGTTGCATAACCCGTTCGTGCAACAACCTTGCAACTAGACCGAATCGATCTTTCTTTCGAATATCGCGACGAATCGTGACGTAACCTGTGCCAGCCTGCGAACGATGACGCGCGACGCGAATCAGAACGAACGCGCCACGTATACGCGCTGACCTCGGGGCCGCTTCGTCTTCGATCGCGCTTATCGCCTCAGTCCTGCTTCATTTCCCGGTAATCGAGCGCGAAACGCGCTTCTTCTCCTCCTCCTCCTCCTCCTCCTTCTCCTCCTCTTTCTTCTTTTTCTCTGAGCGTTCGTTTCCAACGAACCGAAATCAGCTCGTGAGCTTTTCTTCTCTCTGACTGGCCGAGTCTCTCCTCGTTTCTGTTCCAGCGAACAACGTTCCCGGTTTTTTAGGGCCGATCGACATGATAGAGAACGCACCACCACCACCACCACCGATCCTCACCGATGCTACGTTTCCACCTGGGGAGCACCACCACCACCACCACCACGTTTGCCACGCCGTTGCTTCCCTTTGCCAGCGATCCTCGCGCTTTCAATCGTCGTCGTCGTCGTCGTCGTCGTCGTCGTCCTCGCTTCCCAACCTCGTCGTCGTCGATCAATTTCCATCGAATCATCGAGTTCCAAACCATCTCGATTTCCCGCTAACCAACATCGTGGCCACGACAAGCATCTTGCCCGTCCTCGAAACGTCCGGCACAAACGAGCAAACCAGCTACACGCTCGACTCTGCCGATTCTACACGTTCCGCCTACCATCGGCCACGCTTCCTCCCCGACGCTTGGTTCTCTCTCGTTCGTCGACGGTGTTCCAACATTTGCGGTAAGTTTCTTTCTTCCTTCCTTCCTTCCTTCCTTCCTTTCTTTCGAGAGATAAATCGACCCACGATCTCTTTTCTTTGCTTTTCGTCGCGACAGATTGGCTGCCGAGGATGTGCTCCTGCCTGGACGCCGACAGCGCCTTGCAGTTTCTCGGCAGTTCCCCGTCTGTGCGCAACTATCAACGACTCAGTTCTCCAAAAGGTTCCTCTCAAGGCAACAGTGTGTTCGCCAACCGTGCCGACGGTAGGCTGAAGAAATTCTCCCTGTCGTGGCGAGTCGGCCGACCACTCAGCGACCACCAACAGGTAACTTGCGACCGATTTTCCATCTCTCTCTCTCTCTCTCTCTCTCTCTCTCTCTTTCTTCATCTTTTAATTTGAAAAACCGCGTCGAAACCGCGCACAGACGGAGAAACTGCGTTTCTACTGCGACGACGACGACAACGACGACGATGACGACGATCGACGAACGTCGTACGATCTGACGGTGGAGAACAATCTCCGCGCGATCGATCTCTGCGAGCTTCTCAAAGCGAAGAGGCGCGCGTTCGGCGTCGGCTGGTCGATCGTCGAGACGTGGCCAGAGTTGGGCATAGGTCGGTATTCGAGAGAAATCGATCGAATCCAGAGAAATTCCGAAATTCCTAACCGAACGTAACGTCGTTGCAGAGCGCGCGCTGGAGGACCACGAGGACGTGCTGGCGGTGCACAGGGAGACCAGGGCGTTCACCTCGAGACGCGCGCCAAGGTTTGTCTTTCGCCGAGACTACGATCTCAAGTACGAGTTCTTCCACGACACGACGGAGGTGAGTGCAATCTTCCGAGAGATCTAGCCTAGTCTAGTCTAGATGACCAACGCGATATCGGAAACGTCGATGAAGAACGCTCTCGAACGCTTAAGGAAAATTTCAACGTTTACCTACGTTTACGTATTTTTTTTTTCTCTTCTCTTCTTTTCTTTCCTCGCTCTCGCTCTCGCTCTCGATGATCTCGATTCTACTCGGTCGTCGCGCGAGTGGAACCGAACTGTGGCATGGAAGGCTCCTCCAACTCTTTGTCTATAGATTATCTGTCGTGTTGCTTCTTACGAACGTTTGCGTGCCAATCTACATGACGGGGAAGATTATTATTTTCTGTTTTCGAACCGATCCGCGAACGCGCGTGCGTTCGTCGCGTAAACACGCGCGAAAGAATGTAAAGTGTCGCGTTGCAGCGATTCCTCACCACCGAGATGATGGACAACGTTGACAACGTTGCAACGTCGGTCGAGATCGCGGACGACCGGCAGACGACGACTGCGTTGGCCCAAGCGGAAGCAGCTATACGAGTGAGTGAAGCTGTTCGATCGATTTTCAAGCCGGCTGGCAGCTCGCGCGTTTTTAATGCCGCTCCGTCGTCAGCCGTCGCTTTTCCACCGGTTTCAGAAATACCTCGAGGACGAGCGGGCGACAAATCATCCGGAGATTGTCGGCGTTGCCTGGATACAGAGCAACGGACGTTTGAACGTCTGGAGGAGGATCCACCTGCTACTGCGAGATCGAAAGCTCTGTCAAACGAAAAAGGTAAGCGCACTACGCTGTGCAGCGCGCAGCTAGTTACCAGCAAGAAGGTCAAGGGAACGAACTCGCCGAGCGCGAGTCATCGCCGCGACCACAGACCCAACGACTTTGCTCTCTCTCTCTCTCTCTCTCTCTTTCTCTCTCTCTCTCTCTCTCTCTAGTTTCTCCATTTACACACGCGCTCGATGATCGATCGTATTCGCGTGCCAATCTACACACGCAACAGGGTGGAAAGAAAAGTTTGTCCGTGCCTGTCATGGATGAATCCCACACCTTCGATTTGATGGAAATACTTTCTTGGTCTTGAATTTCAAAGTAAAAAATTTCTTTTTTTTTTTTTCAAAAGGTTTCAAGGTTGCAGCAACCTGAGACTGTGTTTTCTCGAAGAAGGTCTTTCTTAATCATTGCGTGCCAACGGCGATCTTACGGACTTAATTTTCATTTCAACGTTTGATCGATAACAACGTATAATTGTAGAATCAGTGTCATTGTAAATAATCAAACGACAAAACCAGCCAGTTAACGTTATTCGAAATATATATATATATATATATATATATATATATATATAAAAACATGCACGCTTCATCCAGTGACATAGTCGCCGTGGTTGAGGTAAAGTGAATGGAATTCGTTGGTTTACGAGAAAGCGTGAAAACCAACGCGAAACCATCTTTCTAAGAGTACAGTTTCCGCTTTCACCGTACAGTGTGACGCCGCGAATCGTCGAGAGTCGTCGCCGTTCTCTCTTCTTTCGTCTGCCGCGTTTGTTCATCTGGCCCGATACAACGTATAACAGATAGAAATGTGACGCGAGGGATGCATCCGTGTGGCCAGTTGGACCCAAAAAATTACTTTGCGAAGCAAAGAAGCGAAGAAGGGCTTCTAGCAGTCTACTTTCGCGCTCAGCTCTTCGCGTCCGTCGCTACTATCCACTTCGTCATTCCGAAATACACACTCTAGATGTAGACAGGTGGTCAAAGATTTCTATTCGATCGTGCGTGCCCAGGTCGCCGATTGGAAACGAGCCTGCACTCGAGCAGGCGAGGCGCGCCGGCGAATCAGCCGGGGCTGAGGCTCTGACACACATTCGCCCTGGCAAAAGAGCTATTCTGCTAGGAACGCTCGACTCCCTGGGTCGACGACCTGCCTTCTCTCGCTTCCTCCTCCACCGCTCCACACTTTCCTCTCCACCTCCTCCTCCTCCTCCTCCTCCTCCTCCTCCTCCTCCTCCTCCTCCTTCTCCTCCATTCTCTTCTTCCACCGCTCTTTCATTATTTTCCATAGCGTTTTCCCTTCTTTCTTTCTCTCTCTCTCTCTCTCTCTCTCTCGCTCCGTAATTTTCGCATTCGTTCGATCGCTCTCTGCTCCAGCGAAACTTTCGCCAACGATTCGACGATCCTTGTTGTCATCCTCTTTCTCTCAGCTCTCGCTTCGCTTTGTTTTCTCCCTCTCCTCTGCCGTGGTTTCGGACGCGAAACCACGACTCGACCGGATCGAGGCTCGCGGTTCCGGAACGACGAGTCTCGCGACAGGGAAAACCCAGCCTTTCTCTCCTCCTCTTCCCTCCCCGTGAAATGAAAATCTCCTAGTTTCCACGACTAGCAGCTGCGCTCGCGTGCCTCCGCTTCCAACACCGAAACAGAAGCAAACTGGTCGATGTGATCAATTTCGCGATACAAATACCACGATCGTTCGTAAGACGAACGGTTTGTAACTTCTAGAGAGTCAAACGATTTTCCAAGTAAAAAGCATCTCTCGTCGATGTTTCTCTTGGACTTTGACATCTCTGGAAATGGTAATTCGCTGGTTTTCGCCCGTGTCGTTTGTTTCTGTCCACTCGGCCTCCACTCGGTCGACGAGTATCAACTCGCCACTCCGTTTCCCCTGTTCAAGGTGTTGGGCAAACACAATGCGCTCTCGCAACGCGGCGTCCGCTGCATCCACGTCATTGTTCGCGTCCGCTGTGCGTGAACGCGCCACCGTGACCACACACAGCGTCGTCAGAGTTTTTCGTTTCCATCGCGCGTACCTCCGAGCTTCTGCCCATCGCTTCAACCCTCGATCGTCGCACCTTCGAACGAACGCGTTCGTTTGCGTCGCAAGGCTGTAATTAAAAGTTTATAGGTTATAAAAGTTTAATACGAAACGAGACGAGAGTCAGACGTTAGAGTGCCAGCCGAGTCCCCGCACGTCGTTCGCACGTCGTTCCAATTCTTAGTAATTGGTAGTACTACCTTGCCGCGCGTGAAACGCAACACGGTACGCGCGAAACAAGCGATACGCGTGATGTCGATCCGCCATACACCGGTGCCTCGATACATCGATGAAACAGTCGACACGCTCGTTTCCCGCTCCTTTCCCTCTCGGTGGAAATTCGCAGAATACGATACCGTATACGCTGTGATACTGCTACTCCCTGTGGATCCTTTTTACCGCGCTTATACACAGGGTGGGCCAAAAATCATCTCCTATTAAAATGAACGAATTGCAACGATTGGTTTCTTTCTCGTATTTTGATGTTTCATTGAAAGAATAGATGAAAAAAGAAAAGAATAAATGGGCAGAAACTTTCGGCTCACCCTCTATGTTCTTTCCGATTCGTACTTTTTGGTCAAAGTACGCCTTAGGACGAGACTCGCGTGACTAATTCGTAAACGAACGTCGCGAGTCCTGCGAGATACGTACGCTGTGTTTTTTTTTTTTTTTTCTTATTTTTATTTTTACTCGTTTATCTCGATCGTCAGGCTCGAGTCTCTTCTCTTTCTTTTTTCGTTCACCGCGGCAATTATCAACGGCCCCAAAACTCTCAGTCGATTTTCGCGAGAACGAAGACCGAGAACGAGACTTGGCTGCGCTCTATCGATCTTGCCAAGAGTCAAGACGGGAAGACTCTGAACCGCGGTGTTTCGACAAATTTTCTGGGTTAAGGTGTACTCGAGGTAAAACGAGCCCGTCGCTCGCTCGTCGTCGTCTTCTGGCACGCGGCCGAAAGGTGTGGATTTTCCAACCGCGTAACCGCGTCGTTTTTAGTGTCATCGGCCGAAATACGCGACCTCTTCGTCTGCCTTCATTCTCCTTCTCCTCCTCCTCCTCCTCCTCCTCCTCCTCCTCCTCCTCCTCCTCCTCCTCCTCCTCTTGCTCCTCGTTTTTCCCCATTTCGTTGCTCGCGCCTCTGTTCAGAGAGACGCGAACGCGAGTCAATTTCCCTGCCTCGGCTTTCATCGCCGAGCGAACGCAAACGCGAAAGAAAACGCACGAGCAAGCAGCACAGGCCGTGTTTCGCTCGATCGCAGCAACGCCCCATCAGCGAGAGAGCTTTCGGTTCCGGACGCGTTCGGTTCGCCATGTTCGCATCGTCGCGTTCGATTCGGCTCGATTCTCTTTCGATAACGTTCGAAACGGGTCTTTCACGCCTTGCGTTTCTTACGAATCGAACGCGGCGCGTCTAATCGATAACTACCAAGTCAGAGTAAACGGGGAGAAAATCGTCGCCATTGCCGCCATCGATTGCAACGGCGTCGTAAAAACCATCTCTCTCTCTCGCTCTCTCTCGCTCTCTCGCTCTCTCGCTGCGGATCGAAGTAATCTCGATCGAATCTGCGGTTGTTTCGTCGCTTTATTTTTTCTTCTCCCCGCCCCCCCCCCCTCAATTTTAGAAAGAAGAAATATTTCGAGAATATTCACGAGCGACGCTGAAAGTCGTTCTCGAAAACGCGGTTCACCGGTGGAACCGTGTGAAACAGCAGCGTTCTCCGAGAAATCGTTTCTCCTCTTGCTCTTTCTGCCTAATTTCGAATCGTTGTCGATCTCTTTCGGGGCTCGACTCGGTGTCCTTCCGGTCGGACGCGACGAACGAAACGATCGCGAAATGAAAACCGATTTTCTCCCGCGTGCGCCAACGCACAGCCGAGTAGCGTGTAAAAGCCGAGCACATCGAGCACCGAAATGTGTCCGAGCGGACGAACAGATGGTGAGGAGAGAGAGAGAGGGACAGAGAGGGAGTGACACACACGCGAAAGGAAAAAAGGCTTACTCGGTCGGGGCACACGCAACACACACACACACACACACACACACACACGGAGGGGGGATCGGGTGGAAGAAAACGGGGGTGGTGACGGTGTGGGCAACCGGCAACAGCCAGCTGACTCCGCTCGGCAGTGTTCGTCGTGATCGAAGCGCGAAAGAGGAGAGCAAGCAAGACGGAGAGAGAATGAGAGAGAGAGAGAGAGAGAGAGAGAGAGAGAGACGACCGCGAGGTAGCACAGCAGCGCACGTCCGATGCAGTCTGCCGCGACCACCGGGAAACCAGCTGACTGGTGGCGTTCGGCCGCGTTCGCGGAATCGTTCGGCACTCTTCGGATCTTTGTTCGTCTCTCGGTGCACGAGGCTACCGGCGAGAGTCGGCAACGAGCGACAAACCTTCCCGTCAGTCGTCGTTTCGACACTGTCGAAGGGTAACGTGTCTGCTCGTTTGTTACCTCTTCGGCAAGCGATCTCCTCCTCTTCCTCCTCCTCGTCGTCGTCGTCGTCGTCGTCGTCGTCGTCGTCGTCGTTGTGGTGGTGAACGCGCTTTTCCGAGAAGAGACGTCGTGCGATCGCAACCATCTCAACGTCAACGGACACAAGAGTGTGTCGCGGTCCGACGACGACCTTCTCGACGCGAGCAGAGACCGAACGACGCGATTAGCGTCGTCGCGCAGTCTGCTCGTCGTTACCGGTAGTTCTGCTGCGTGCAACCCGCCGCCGCCGCCGCCGCCGTTGCTACTCTTCCCTTCCCTCAGCCCCTTTGCTTTTTCACACCCATCCACCCACTCTCTATCTCTGCTTTTCCCAAAAGTCTGATTTTCCACTAGTCGCTCTTTTTCATCAATGGTGGTTCCCATTGGTGGTTCGTGTTCATCGCGTTGCCTCCAAGGAGAAGAAATCGCCTGTTTGCGAACTTTGTGCAACGAGAGACGTGCGATTTCTCGCCAGTGATTTCCACGAGATTTTCTTTTTTTTTCTCTCTCTCTCTCTCTCTCTTTCGTTTACTTGGTGCTAGACCAAGACCAAAACCACGACAACGGAACGACGGGACGGCGACGGCGACGGCGACGTCGAGGAGGGTGACGTTGCGTTCCAAGGGAAAGAGCAAAGCTGAAAAGAAACAAAGAGGGAAACGAAGCTCGAAAAAAGGGGAAGAGAGAGAGAGAGAGAGAGAGAGAGAGAGAGAGGAACGAGCACCGCGAGCGAAGCGCTATGAAATCCGATCGGCACGATAGGAGGAGGTCGGTATTTCCGAGTGGAAAGGACGCGGCGGTGTCGCGTAACGGATAGCCGTTTCGTTCGTTTCGTCCATCGTCGACGCCACCAGAGAGGAAATTCGTCCAAATCCTCGACGTTGCGTCAACTTGCCACGATAATCGTCGAGAGAGAGTCGGAGCTTGCTCTCAGCTTCCTGGATTTTCAGCGAGAGGACCTCCCGGTGTCGTCCCGGTGGTGGTAAGTGAGAAGAACAAGGATCCAACTACTCTCTCTCTCTCTCGTCTCGTCTCGTCTCGTCTCGTCTCGTCTCGTCTCGTCTCGTCTCTTCTTTCGATGGTTTTTCTTCTGGAGAGTGCACAGCAAATTGTGTAATATTCGTCGAGTCGCGAGTGCGTCAGTCAGATACGGCACTGGCCCGCGAAACGATCGACTATCGCGTTTGGTATAACAGTGGTCGCGGCGATAACGACTCGATGGGGAACGACGACGGGAGACCACCGTCGTCGACGTTCGATTCAACGCTGGACGTACCAACGCCCGTTCGAAACCACCACCGGTTTCAACGTTTCGCGTTATTGTTCCTTCGTTTATCCAATTTTTCTTTTATCTCTTCTTATTCTTCTTCTTTTTCTTCTTCTTTTTCTCCTTCTTCTTCTTCTTCTTCCCATTATCAACGCGCAAGTTATTGTCGCGCGTGTAAGTCTGTCTCTCTTTCGTAAGAAAAACTGCCGATTGTTCTTTCTCGTTTATTTTCTCACTCTCGTTCGAAACGAAGAGATCGAATTCTCTTTTTTCCTCCGCGCCTTCATTATCCGCGCCTTAAAGTTATATCGTTTCTCGTTTCCTCTGCTCCCCGTAAAAAGTATGTCCGGTACGCGTTTGGCGTTGTACAATCCCGAATCCGTGCCGATTGTCGGTTTGCACGCGAGGGTCGAGTCGAGAGAGAGAGAGAGAGAGAGAGAGAGAGAGAGAGAGAGAGAGAGATTTCGGCGCAAACCGAGTAAAACGGTATTGTAGTCGGTCGTGTCGTGTCGTGCGAGGGTCGAAACGCGGGCCGGCCAACCTATCGAACGGAGGGTAAACTTGGTTGATAATTTCAAAGACGTTCGTTGTCACGTTCGCTCGCCGAAGAATTCGTTACGATAACCGATAATCGTCGATCGTCGTCAGGAGTAAAATACAGTTTTACAAAATCACCTCCTACGCGCAGCGTCGCTCGATAATAAACGTTTGTTTATCGAAATTCTGTGGTTCGTGCGTTCGTTGTCGAAATGGTTCGTCGACTGATCGTCGCAACGACCGAAGCTCGCGTTAATCGGCAATCGGTTCGCTCCGTCGTCATCTCCGGAGGAGAGACGTTTTTACTCTAATTTTTCTTTCTACCTGCGCGTCTCTGTCTATTCTTTCTCTCTCTCTCTCTCTCTCTCTCTCTCTCTACCTGTCCTCTCTCTGCGTGCGTCTCGATTCCGACATCGATATTAGTACCGATCGGCTCGTCGGCCGCTTCCCCCAACCCCCAAGTGATCGACTCAAACGTGACGCGAACTCTGCTCGGTGAGAGCAGTAGAGTGCCGCGTATCCTTTCGACGCGAGTCGCCGATCTGCCGATTTTTTTTTCTTTTTCGAGCACGCTCGTGTCTCGAATCTGATCCTCGGATCCACACGCCTCGTATCTCGTTTCGTTATCGCCTGGCCCGTAAGTTTCTCCAGTGGCGACCAAACAGCCACGCGAAACGTCCTCCCACGCTCTCTCGAATCTTTCGGCAGAACCGACTCGTCCGGTTTGCCGGTCTCCCTCCCCCCGCCCGCCGGTCGACGTTGGTCGACGCTGGTCGACGGTCTCGGACATCGAAACCTCGCACGCGACACACCGAGGCGCTCGAGAGAAAAAGAAGAAACTCGAAAAACTTTGACACTTTTGGCGAAGAAACTTTGAGAAGAAAATTGTCTCGATCCGATTTCGTCCGACAGACCGCGCCTTTCCTCTTCTTTTCTTCTTTTCTTCTTTTCTTCTTTTCTTCTTCTCTTCTTTCTTCGTCGCGTGCGTTTCGCCGTTGGTTTTTCTCCTCTCTCTCTCTCTCTCTCTCTCTCTCTCTCTCTCACTCACGGATTTCTACCGTTACAACGTTCTCCTCGCGTTATTATCGTAATCGCAATACGCTGGCGTGGCCCACATACGCTCGTTTATCTATATCTATATCGTTCTCTCTCTCTCTCTCTCTCTCTCCCTCGGTCGTGACGCGTACGGTCCATCTGTCGCCATTCAAATTTGCAAGTCCAAATTTTCTTCAATTTTCAACGTACAAGCGATCCGATGGAAAATTGTCCGCGCGAATGTTCCTCTCGCGCGTCATCGACTCGCGCTATAATTACGCGCGCACGCGCCTCCGACGTTACTCTTTCTAGCAGTAAACCGGTTTCGCCTCGATCCTGCGACGGTCGTCGTCGATTTTTCCACCTCGAAATCGCCGAAACGCCTCCAAGAGAGAGAGAGAGAGAGAGAGAGAGAGAGAGAGAGACGTTTGGACTCGTCCGACTTGAAATTCGCTCGAGATCGTCGATCGATCGAACGAGCGCTCATGCTGGCACTGGATTTTTGCCTTCCAACACTTGCCGTTGTCTCTCTCTTCTTGTCACTAGTCTTTCTTTCACTCTCGTCTCGTCTCATCGTCATTCTCACTGCTGTGTCTAAAGTTTTAGTCGCAAAAACATTCGTCGATTCATTACATGGCGTGCCACTTCGAAGTAACGCATAATCGTACAGAGGATGTAGAAAAACGTGTTTCTCGATTAAAAGTAGACAACAATCCGATTGGGAATTTTCTATGCCTGTTCAAACGAGAACTTGTCGGAATCTGAGCCAATTGCGACAAAACTGTGAACAAAGGAAATCCGCATTTCGAATTTGAATTTATCCAAAAAATGCAAGAAACACGCTAGATGGCGCTTGATGGGTCCGATTACACTCTCGATGCTAGTCGCGCGTTATTAGGTATTTACGAATTATTTTACAGGTAGCGATTTCTTTTGCAACAGCGAAGAAAAAGATGATGAATTGATCGATGAAAAGATGACGTCTTTGCATAATCTAGGGGGAGGGAGGGGGAGGGAGGGGGAGGGAGGAGATTGGATGGATTATATCTTTAGGATGACTGTCCGTCGGTATTTTTAAGCAGCCGATCCTGACTTCTTTCTTTCTTACTTTCTTTCTTTGCGCTTTCGATTTCGATTGCAGAAGAGCAGGCAAGCGTGGCCGCCGTTGGCTCACCTGTCGGACTACACGGTGTACAAGATCGCGAACGCGAGGAAGAGGTACAGGGCGCCGTTCCCCTGGGGCATTTGCTTGAGGCCGAGCAGCGTCGAGGCCGACGCCGTCGTCGACACCACCACTGTCCTCCACGCGGGAGAAGCCGGCCTCAAGGTCATTGCTTTTCACAGTGAAAAATCCCGCGCCTGCTGGCTCACGGCCATGAGGCTCGCCAAGGTAATCGAAACCTAAACCAGCCTTTACTCCCTCGATTTTCTTTCCCCTCGCGTTTCCCCTTTCCTCTCGCACCTTTCGCTGCGGCCAGCGAAACAAACTCGCGTCTCGCGTTTTTCTCGTTGTTGCAGTACGGCAAGCAACTCAGGGAAAACTACAGAGCCTTCAAGAACAAACAGTGCGAGCAACAAACCGACGGTCCGAAGGATCGATACGTCAACTACAACGTGTCCAACGTGAGTTGAATAATCCAGGCTTTCCAGCTATGCGCGGACTTTCGCCGATCGCACTCGCGTACGCTCTCGATCGGCGGGTCACGGCTCGCGATCCGCGATTTCATCTTTCCACACGCGCGTGCGCGCGCTCACACACACACACACGTACGCAACACCGGGGAGGGGGGAGGGGGGAGAAGAAGAGAAAAGGGAAAAAAAAGAAAAAAAAAGAAAAGTACGCGCTGCGAAAACACAGCGAGTGGGATAAAGAGGAGAGACGAGGCGTACAGTTGTGTGTGTGTGTGTGTGTGTGCGCGCGTGAGGTGGGGCTCGGACGTGGAGCGGGACGAAACAAAGAGGAGCGGAGAGGAGAGGAGAGGAGAGAAATAGAGTGGGAGGCGGCAGAGTGTGCGAGCGGAGAGCAGCGCAGCGCGGCGGCGGCTCGCGTCGAAGCGGCAGAGTTTCGAAAATCGAGCAAAACGCCCGAAGCGTTTGCAGAGTTGTTGCTACGCGGCGACTATCGATCATCTGCTACTGCTAGTAGGCAGAGGAGAGCGAGAACGGCGGGCACGCGGTGCGCGTTTCCTCTCTGCTCGCGAGTCTCTCCGCCGGGTGCGTGCGTGCGTGCGTGCGCGCGCGCGCGTGTTGCGCCGAGCCGCGTCGAGCCGAACCGAGCCGAGTCGATCAATTGTGCTCGTCGTCAGCTGGCTGCGTCTCTCGTGCACTCGGCGGCACGTGACACGCGTCACGCACCATCAACGACGTGTGCTGCATCGGTTCGCGATCTATCTATCGATCTACCGATTCTGATCCTCGACTTCGACTCTCCTCTCTTCTCCCCACCAAAACTCACTCTCTCTCTCTCTCTCTCTCTCTTTCTTTCACGGGTTTCTTTCATCGAGTTTTGCTTATCCTTCCGCTGAACTGAATTCGATCCGAATTTGAACATGGTACGAATGGTTCCACTTCCAAGAGAAAAAGAAAAAATATCATATACTAGCGCGCAGAGTCAATTTTACGAAGTAGAGCGCGGACTCGTTCAAAGTAGAAGAGTTCAAACGCGTTTAAACGCGGAATAATACGTGTATCGTGAGTTTAGACGCAGGTGCGGCATCGTATCACCTGCCGCGAGCACTATCGTGCAACAAGGCAGCTAAGGGGCCAATTTTGATTTCCGTTCCCAACGAAATCCGCGCGCACCGCGTGTCACGTCGTCGTCGTCGTCGTCGTCGCCGCCGCCGCTTGCCTAGCAACAGGCGTCACACAGGGGAGTTATCAACCCCTGCCTCCTTTTCGAATCGCGTGGAAGTCGCGTTCGTCCGACCGATCCGACCGATTGATTGGTTACTCGTTGGCCACTCGCTCCGCTCTCTTCGTCCCAGAACACATGGGTGTCCAACCTTTTAGATCTTTCGCGCTTTCTTTGGCCAACAAAAATTTGTCCACGGCCCCGCGTATTTTGTGTGTGTGTGTGTGTGTGTGTGTGTGTATTTTTTTTTAATCAATTCGATGTAACCTGTATTATTGATAAGAGGATGTTGAAACAACTTTTACAGTCATTAGAAAAATGTATATTCACATTAATGGGAAAAAAAAGAAAATATGAAAATTTCCAAGGAGAACACTGAGCTTTTAAATGTGCCAGTTTATCAATTTATCTGGTTTGATACAGACAATACGAAGAGTATTCTCAAGATGCTCGAGTCTAAAATTTCCCGTGTGCTTCAGTATAATGTTAAAATTATTCAAACGACACAACTTTTAGCGGATTGTTTCCAATTTTGGTTGGACACAGCGCGGATTGGACTATTTTTTTTTTTTCTTTCTTTTTTCATAAATCGGTAAATCCCTAAAAAACGCGTTCGCGCGTTTGTCTCTCGTCTCGTTTCGCGTCTCGTTTTCACGATTAGCAGCAGACCGGGGAGCGAGAGTAAGTAAGAGAGCAGCGCGGTCTGGTGTGTTGGATGCGCAGGAATCGGTACGGTCTCGCGTGGCCATGGACTTTACCGGCAGCGTAGGGAGGATCGTCGACGACCCGAAGGAGGCGAAGAACATCGCCGAGAACGAGGGTGTGAACTGGCGGCGCACCTGGAGGCCGTTCTCGAGACCGCCGCCGAGCTGCGCGGTGGTCAGGCTCCACGGCCTCGACGACGGTATCCACGTTCTGCAACCGTGGTTCCACCGAGGCCTCAAGAGAGACATCGCCGCGGCCATCGTCCGTGATCAAGGCTCCGTCGACGGGTAAATATCTCTCCCCGGGCCGATCGACCATTGGTCGAAATTCGACCAATCAACGCAACGACGGAAAGAGACAAGTTTGTTTCCGTGGCTGTCGTTCGACGAATTCTACACCTTCGATTCGAAAGAGATCTTCGCCGCGAAAATTCGTCTTGACCTTGAGTTTCGAATTTCAAAAACGAACGTATTCCTCGATGTATCGCGAAGGTGAAACTTTCAAAGAATCGTAGGACTGTTTGACCCGGTCTACGTAATCGAAACGATCCGAAACCAACTGTTAGCGCTATTCGAACGTTACAAACGTTACGTCCAGAACTGAACACTGACATTCTCACAACTTTCGAGAAAAGTGTAAAAGTACAAGTTTTTCGCGCTTCGATCGACGATCGTGCGTCGACGGTAGTCTTCATCGCAGTGACGTGTTATTTCATCGCAGCGTGTTCCTGGTACGCGAGAGCAAGAGCAACTTGGGTGCCTACGTGCTCACGTACAAGTACAGCGAAAAGGTGTTTCACGCGCAGATTCAGCCGGTAAGCCCGTAATAATAACGATGGATGATCAAGGGAGGGAACTCGCTCCTAGACTCGAATCGCTAGACTCTGTCGTCGTTCGTTTCAGGTTTTCGACGAACGTTGCAACTGCTGGCTGTACACCCTCGACAAAGGCGTGACCAGATTCTACGATCTGCTGCAGCTGATCGAGTTTTACCAGTTGAACGCGGGCTGCCTGCCCACCCGGTTGACCCATTACGTGCAAAACGGCGTGCCGGAGATGCTCCCGTTGCCGGTCCCGGTGGCGTTGTCGCAGTCTGACGACGGCGGTTCGCCACCGTCGCCGACGGAGCTCGATCAGACGACGACCACCGACAGCGGCGGCGGCGGCGGCGGCGGCGGCGGCGGCGACGACACAGCCGGTAACAACAACGTTGTTGTCGAGCTCTCCAGCAACAACGCAGCCAACGCCGGCTCGTCCAACATTGGCTGCGTCGGCCACAAGAGCATCTGAAGATAGGAATTCCAGCGGCCCGCCACCAGCGTCGAGCAGCGTCTCGTCGTCGCGACTGCCGACTGTTGTTGCTCGCTCGACAGCAGCGCTGCTTCTCCACCAAACGAATCCAAAGGAATCCCCAGCGAGAACGTTCGACCCGTGCGCTCGGGTTGCTGGAGTCTGTGCCTGTGCAGCTACAGCCAGTGGCATCTGTAGCGCCCCAATTTATCATCACCGTCGTCGTCGTTGTCGTTCCGGCGTTCCATCGGTCACGCTGTTTACGTCAGCGAGAAGACAACAAAAACAAGAAGCAGAAGAGAAAGAAGAAGAAGAAGAAGAAGAAGAAGAAGAAAAAGGGAGAAAGACGAGAGAGAGAGAAAAAAAAAGTAATTCGCGTAATTCGCGTTTCTCTTGGCGTGTTCTTCGCGGCCGATCGTCACCGATTCGTCGAGGACAGCCCGGACAGCGATTTTCGAAAATCGGCTTTGATTGCGGTTCATCAATCCCGACGTTTCGAGCCGCCCCGGACGCCCCGACGATCGTCGCCGATCGGTTCTCGTCGAACGAGAAACCAAGAGCAGCGTAGCGAGCGAGAAAACAGCGTGCAAGGCAATGATTGAAAATCGTCAGGGAGTTTGGAGCGTTCTCGTTTCGAGAAACCTCTGTCTCTCTCGTTGACGATACCAAGGCGAGATCATCATCGATGCGAATTACGATGAAATATATATATAAATATATATATACATATATATATATATTTTGTACGAACGGTAGTAGAGAAGGGAGGACGCGCGAATCGAGGCTTGGCCGTTTCGCGGGCTCTCCTCGTTGAACTCGAAATAAAAAGTTAATCGACAAACGGAGGCTTGTTCGTGCTTGGCTTATTTATTTATCATCTATCCATTTATCCATCCTCTCTGTGTCGCTCGCGAAGCGCATCCCCTCGATGCTGAGGACCCGCTCGTCAGTCTGTCGCAACAGGTGAGCGAGCGACCGATCGACCGAGCCCAAAACACAGACACACCGACCGTGTTCCGGCAGGTAACAATCGCAGGAGAAGAAGAAGGAGGCGGAGGAGAGAAACAGGGAAGGGGGATCGATGAGAAACACGCGCAGGTAGAGAGGCGGAGAGAGGTGGAAATTCAGGTGCGAGTCGGCGGCGATCCTCAGTTCACCGCGAGCCGATGGACGCGACGCGCAGTTTCCTCTTTGAGCACTCTGGCATTCAGCTCTCTCAGCTCTACTTGATCTCTCTCTGTCTCTCTCTCTCTCTCTCTCTCTCTCTCTCTCTCCGTCTGTCTCGCCTTCTCCGTGGCCGGTGGCGATCGACGAGAGATGCCAATCGATCCGACACCATCATCTCGAGCGAACATCGGCTGATTCGCATCGGCGAGGCAAAGTAAGTCACCACCTGTTTGCGGCGAATCCTGTCCCGATCGCGCGTCACGCGATTCGTCGCTAGCGCACGATCGGTCGTTAGTCGAGCGCAGGATCGCAAGCGCTCTCGTAATCATCCTCGGAGAGGAAGTTTGGAACACGGCCGTTTGTCGCCGACGAGCAACAAACACTGTCGTTGCAGAAGAAATCGGTGCGGCGCGACATTACCGGATTGATCGCGCGATCGTTCGCGTTGTTACCACAGCCTTCTGTGTCTCCACGTCTCTCTCACGGACGTTGCGCGAAAATTCGATCGTTTGCCTCGTTCGTCGTGCCTTCGATCGGCTCTTCGATAAAAACGCCTGACTATATCCACGGTACCGGTACCAGGTACGAGCGACCGGTTCTCTCTCCCTCCTTTTCTTCGGCCTGTCTGCTCGCTCTCTCTCTCTCTCTCTCTCTCTCTCGCGAGCGCGCGTTTGGCGTTCGATCCGATACGCCATAGTGGTAACAGTCGCGCGACGATCGGTAGGAAGACAAAGGCGAAAGGAGTACGCGGTCGTACGAGTGACGCGTCGGAATTTCCACGGCAGTGCGTTTCGCCTGTGGCTTGGATCGAAACTCCCAAGACTGCTGCGACCAACAAGCAGTGGCCAAGAAGCAGAGTGGTCAAGCAGTGAAAGCTTGGATCGTTGGGAAGCAGCATTCCGCGCGCGCGTGCGATGACTCACCGTGCAGTTTCGTCTTTTCCCTGGCGTAGCAATCGACCGGTCGCGTGCCTCGAGCCTCGATCCTTCGATAATACGACGACGACCGACCGTTAGCGTTGCATCGCGCGCGCACGCGCGCTCCTTTCAGGATTGGCATGTCTCCGATGATCCAACGTCGCTGATCGAAACAACAACACCGATTCTACTCGCGCTCCTGCCGAGTGAGGGAGAGAGAGAGAGAGAGAGAGAGAATGAACGTGAACCGGCAGGCGACTCGACAACTGCTGTTGTTGGTCGTGGGCGCGCTCGCGATCGGCGCCGCGATCGCCGGCCTGAACCCGCAGGGAGCCGAGTGCGGCGAGAGACGCTGCTCCACCGTCGAGTACTGCAGCCCCTACGACAAACGTTGCAAGCCGTGCTCCTCCATCTGCGACGCCAACGGCCGCAACTATCAGCAAGACGAGTGTTTCAAAGATTGTCAAGGTGAGCGACTAAGAAATCTTTTCTCCTCTCTCTTTTGTCGCCAAGTCGTGTGTGTGTGTGTGTGTGTGTGTGTGTGTGTGTGTCACTTTGACTGTGGCACGAATCGATGGTTCCACGGTGGATCGATGATGGGAGAGGTAAAAAAAGCTCAGGTAGCCGTGCACCTGAGCGCCAGGGGGGGGGGGTTCGAGTCCGTTGACTCTACCGCTCCGCACACCTGACCATCACCACCGCGCGACTCTACGCAACCACGCGACTACGCTCGATGGATGACTCATCCAAACGACCGCCTATTCGCCTCCTTTCCTTTCCTCTCTCTCTCTCTCTCTCTCTCTTTTTCTCAGTCTTACCTGCGATCGTTCCTTACCTGATCTCGTCCCGTTTGTCCCAGAGAAAGAGAGAGAGAGAAAGAGAGAGAGAAACACTTTCGGAATCAAGTTACCAAGAACAACTCGTTGTTGCAGAGTACCTCCACGACAAACGATACGTTCTTCTGAAACAGTACGAGGACTTGCGAGGTAAGCGAGGCAGGGGAAAAAGAAAGAAAGAAAGAAAGAAAGAAAAAAAAGAAACCATTGACAAAATATATCCCGTAGGGGAGGTGGAACGACTGTGGATCGTGGCCGCGATCTGCATCGCGGTTGCCTTCTCCTCCCTTCTGACGAGCCTCTGTCTGTTTGCGCAAAGGTTGTTCACGCGATGGGAGAAGATGAGGACCACCCTGGGACGAGCTTTCGCCGGGAAACGGAGAAAGGTGAGAAAGAGAGAGAGAGAGAGAGAGAGAGGGAGAGGGAGATTCTGGTGGTGTTCCTTCTTCTCGGAGCTCGAACGGAGAGATGATCGTCTCTGTTCTCAGGGAATGTCGAACGCGAGCGACGTCGTCGAGAACAACAACGATCGAGGCAAGCCGTCGCTTCGGGACGCAGAGTCGGGCACAACGTCTCGACACAACGGACTCAAGCTCACCATGTCGACGATAAGCGCCAGCGTGGCGCCTTCTCGGTACTCGATGAACGGGATGACGACGACGACGACTGGTCGTGGCAACGACGTGGCGAGTGGCAGTGGCAGTGGCAGTGGCAGTGGCAGTGGAAGCGGAACCGGTAACGCCACTCCAAACACCACTACCACCACCCTGTCGAGGAGACACCCGAGCGAGGACACCACTCTCGACTACGCTTACGACAATCCAGCAATGACGCCCAGTCCGGAAGTCGTTCAGCACAGAACGAAGCGCGAGAGCTCCTTTTAAGCGTTTACTTCCGCACTTCTTTGCCGCGACTTTCGACTTCAATCGAACTCTGTACATACATGCATGCACACACACACACACACACACACACTCGTCGTATAGGTTAATTGTAAAAGTACGGTACTTAATCGTCGCGCGATCTTCCGCGCCGATCCTTATCAGCCATTCCGTCCACGAAAGGCCTTTCGAGCGAAGCTCGGCCGACTCTCGTGCTCGTGGCGTAACGGGGTCGAGCTTCGTATAGGTCAGCGACGACCCGGCGACCACCATCGATCCACGAGCTCCAGCTCGCGTGTTTGCTTTTACGCTCTGCCAGTTCGCCAGTTTCTTTTTCTCTCTTTCTTTCTTTCTTTCCATCCGTTTCTCGAAGGACGAGGAAAAGAGAGAGAGAGAGGGAGAGAGAGAGAGCGAAAGAGAGAAAAGTCGCTGACCTTAGGATAAGTCGTAGCGAGACGGCTCGTTTCAAACGTCGTCTCCTTGATCGACGAGTTCTTCCAGCGAAGGAACAAAGCGTCAAACGCTCTACGCTAGAAGAGAACAGAAAGAACGAACGTTGATTTAGTTTTTTAAGGCATTTTTTTTTTTCCCGGTTATCGGATGCGACCTCGCACGTATTTGTCGTTTCGAGCACGCGAAAACAAATAAACGCAATAAGCGCACCAATCGTTTCGTTTGATTCTCGTCCCTCGATTTCGTTTCGTCCGTTTGACGCACAAATCCAAGTAGGAGCACACAGGCAGGAGCCCTTAGGAAAAAAGAAGAAAGTCGCAGCGATAGTCATCGGTACAACGACGAGTTACGAGTTACGAGTTACAGAGAAATTTGATCGAATCGAAGGGAACAACGGTCGATGGACAATTTGGATGGACAATCGGCGAGAAAAGAGGGCGACGTGGACATTGGCTCGGGAGTGATGGGCGCGATGGGGGTGGCCGGCGTGGCGGGCGTGGTGGAAGGCTGAGAGAAGCCTCCTGCCGCCATGGGTCTGGCCATCACCAGCTTCCTCGTGTTCTTCTCCGGCTTCGCCAGCACCAAGTAAACCTTCGGGAGAAACAGACAGAGCAGCTGCACCAGCCCGTTCAGCGACAGCGAAAGCGCCAGCGTGATGATCCTGACGACGTTGCTGCTGGTCGAGGCCAGATAGAGGGGCACGAACGCCAGCCAGAGCACGATCGTCGCGTAATTGGCGAACGCGATGCAACGAGTCTCGTTGAATCCCACCGGGCACTTTCTCGTCTTGACCGCGTAGAACGTGGACGCCACTGTGAACAAACAGCAGAGCAGACGACGGAGAGGAGAGAACGTTGAACGTTGAACGCTGAACGCAAAGCGAGTAGCAACACCCGTCTCTCTCTCACCCGTCAACAGGAACGGATAGAGAAGACCGATCACGTAGGAGCCGTCCTCGGAGCCTCGGCAAACACGCACGTTCGCCTCTCTGCTCGGGTACGAGTGCTCGATCGCCGGTGGTTCCTTCAGCAGCCAGCCAGCGTCGAACACCACCTCCACCAGCACGAGGATCGACGCGATCGTCAGCTGAGACTTTGGACTGGTGAACCTGCGCGAACCATCACTGCTGTGCGCTTACGCGTATGAAAGAAAAGTTTCTGTCCGTCCGCGAGGCAAACTCTTCGTTACTCGTCGTCGCTTCGTTACTCGTCATTCTCGTCGCCCGGAGAATCTCGTCGATTATTGAAAAAAAAATTTACCGTCGTTTGCGCGGACTGTGGCCGGGGGGAGCACAGTTGAATATCCTGTGAATTCGATTGATCTTGGTGGCGAGCGCGGCGTAGCAGACGGTGTAGCAAAACCCGATGCCGAAGCGAACCACCGCGCAGCTCTCGACGCTCGGCTTGGCCACCACGGCGAACGTCATGGAGAAGCAGCCGAACGCGCCGACCAGCAGCAAGAAGGACAACTCTCGACCGGACGCTTTGATGATCGGCGTGCGTCGATAGATCCAAAACACCGAGCAGACGAACCCGGTCAGCGCCATACCTGCAAACGCGGGACGGCACACGGGCAACAACGACCGCTACGGGCAACGTGGAGCTAGCTAGCAGCACGTACAGACAGATTGATTACCGAGAATCGCGATCGCCATCGCGACGATCGCCCATGGATTCGAGTAGTCGACAAACTGCTCGGGGATGGGATCGCAGCCGGCGGCGGCGTTTCCCCTCGCCGGGACGGTGCCTGGTTTGCACTCGGCGCACCGCTGCTCGTCCACCTTGTACCGGTAGAGGCCGCAGCTCTGGCACGTCCAGCAACACGGATCCTCCTTCCTTCTAACGATGATGCGATTCGAGCCGCACAGCGGCCGCGAACACGACGAGTTGGGGAACTCGTGGCGCAGCTCGCCCCTAAATCGCAACCTCTCCCGATCCAGTCGCAGCTCCGCTCGCCCTCGCTCGTTCACTGTCGAGCCCCTTTCTTTTATTTCACTCTTTCTCTCTCTCTCTCTCTCTCTCTCTCTCTCTCTTACACTCACTCTCTATCGATATCTACTCTTACTTACTGGCCGCCAGAAAACGAGAGACAAGCTTAGAGAGAGACAAGCTTACGCGTGTAATTCCCGACGTCGGTCCAGTGGTACGTCCCGTTCGCCGTCCGCTGATAATTCAGGATCGAGTACCTCGGTGGTCCGTCGACCCCGTCCACGAATCCGAATCCGTTGCCGACCACGTCTGAAATCATTATCGTCGTCGTTCGCACGTCGTTCTCTCTCTCTGTTTGCACTTACGATTCGTTTCTTACCCTTGAAGGAGACGTTGGCCAGGTAACCGGCGAACGCGTCCTCGTCCGGGGGACGCATCGCGTCGCAAAGGCTGACCGAGCCTCGGCCGCACACGTCCGCTCGCATGTCGTCGAGAGCGTGAGCCACCGCGTACACCGCGTCTCGAACAAAGTGCAGGAACCTTCGCTGCTTGTAGCCGTTTCTCCGCTCGATCTTCAACCTCGGGTCCCGACAGTGGCAGTAGACGCGCTGAAAAATCCACGTAATGACATGTCTGCCACGTACCGTCGTATATTATCCTCGACTCGAGATCGAACATCACCGAACTCACCTTGCCGGTAGCGACTTTTTCACCGTCGTCGTCGTCGTCCGTGCAACCGTGATAGGCCCGCCAAAACTCTCGAAACCAAGGATTGTTGCGTTCGTGGTCGAGCCTCAGTCCGGTAAAGTACTCGTCAAAGCCCGAGAGAGGCGCGTACAGCGGCTGAACCGCCAGAGCTCCCTCCAGCACGATCGTGTCGTCGTCCCGACGACGATCCGGCCACGAGTCGCTGCCCAGCCAAACGAACCGCGAGCCAACCCCGACTCGCCTCGCCGCTTCCAGCACCCGCAGAGTCGCCGACTTCTCCGCGAACAAGACCACCACTGCGGAATCACGCAAATCGTCGATGATCGTCGATCCCCCCAATTTTTCCAATTTCGGTTCCCCCCCTCCCCCCGTTTACGCTCTCTACCCCTTGTGCCTTACCCGGGCGAAAAACAACGATTACCACTCTTACATGTTTTATTCACGTCGATTTATTCACGTTGTTTTTCAATCAATTCGATCATCGATCCTGACTCGAGAACCGCTCTTACAGGAATTTCGAGAAATTTTCGAGAAATTTAGAGATTAATGCTACCGTTGAGAAAAGCCTATTATTGGCTCGTTGAAAGAGTCCTCTGTCCAATTGACGAAGATGATCCAGACGATCGTGAAAAAAAATTACCAATGGTACAGGACTGAAATTTATTGCCATCACCGCCGTTAAAAGTCAAAAAATATTCCTCGAAGGATGCGTGCCTGAACGCCTGAAATATAACGCCTGGGAGAAAGTTCTGCTCCGAATTTCCAATCAGCGAGCTTCAATCATCGCGCGAACCACTCTTCCAGGTATTATAAGAAGAACCCAATCGACGCGTCTCGAGAAGAGTCTTCATTTTTCTCACTCTCTCGAAAAGTATCGACAATCTGCGTGAATAATTTATTATTCTATACAGTCTCGTCAAACGTGGGGATTATCAATTTTATGTTTACGAGTATCGCGTTTGCACTGTATACGATACAAAAGGGTAGTGCAAAAATGATGTCTGGCCGAGCCAAAGTAGATTGCGTTTCTCGTCGTGTTTACGAGTTAACGTTACGTTTAATTTACGCGATTTGTCGTGAAAACGCGAATCATTGATGGAAAGTTTTGGACGACAGTTGCAGCGCTAAAAAGAAAAGAAAGAAAAAAATTGCTTAGGTTTCTCGCGCTACCTCGAACGTCCGTCTTCTCGGCGATGGTGCGGATCACGTGGTCGTAATCCTCCTCGGTGAAGCGATCGTCGCTGATTCGATGGGGGGCGCTGAAGCATATCGAGTACTCGCCGGCCAACGATGTCAGCGTCTCGTATCCGTGGTCCCCGTACTCCGAGTCCGTGTAAACGACCGACACGTACGACCACTCGAATCGGCTTGAACGAAATATATTATACTCGAATCGAATCTTTCCAACCAACTTTGAAACTTACTCGCCGGAGAGAAGATAATAAATCCCCGTACTCACCGAAGAATTTCCAGCATCGCTCGCGCCTGGTTCACGTCGCTCGGCACCGTGCGGAAGAACCGCGGGAACCTCTCCTTGCTGCTGAGAAACGGCGACGTGGCCATGTACGAGATCTGCGGAACCGGGAACAGAGCCAGCACCGACGCTACCTGCGAACCGTCGCCGATATCTCAACTACTATCCGCATCGAGCTTTCCTTCTTTTCTTTCTTTATTTTATTCTCCCTTGTGCAAATGTGTCCATCTTGTGTACGTACATACGTGTACTAAAATTAGAACATTAAACATTCTTGCGCTCTCTCTCTCTCTCTCTCTCTCTCTCTCACTATCACGAGGTATAGTCCAATCTCATTGACTAGCAAAAATTTGTTTCGAGGGCCGTACGTAGTTTACGTAATTTTTCCTTTTTTTTTCTCTCCAGTTCAATGCAACGCGATATATATGATTTATATCAATGAAAAAGATATGAAAATTTTCACCGAGCTTGTCTTGTTCGAGATGCTCGTCTAAAATATTTCTTGCCATTTTTACCTTTATACGTGTGATTTATACGTATATACGGGAAAAGCTATTCGCGCGAACAGACTTTCTCTAGCGTCGCTTTCGTATGCGTGAAAAACAAATGCAGAAATCAGTACGATGTCAGATTCACTGAAAAGTCAGAATTTTAGACAGTCAAATTTAGTCATTTTTGTACAACATTCTTGGCCAAGCAAGAATTTCATTGGAGCCACCAGGCACTAATAAAGTCAGATAATCAACAAATTAGTTTCATTTTCATTCCCACATCAATGGATGGTCATCAGGAGCGATACGCAAAAACATACGCAACAAAGGTGCAAGAACGACAGGAGCAGTCGTGATACAACACGTTTCAAACGTCGAATCGAATTTAACGTTTCGATCATTTCAATGTACTTTCTGAGAAAGAGAGGGAGAGAGAGAGATTTCATCGCGACTGAACTTTGACTAGCGCGATGCGACAGGTAGTCAAAGTCAAAGCCTGAAAGATCAAGGGTGAAGAAGACTAGCTCACCGTTGTAAAATTAAACATATATACTTTTGGGAAGTATACTCAGAGGCGAGTATACTCGACGACAAGCGCGAGTGGTCGATCTTGCGTGAAAAGAATCGAGGAATTTCGCGAGGAACGGCACCAACCTGAATGGTGACGGAGCTCGACTGAGCGCCGAGCACCGCCACCACCCGATCCAATTGCCCGTCCAAGAACTTGGCCAGGCTCCGGTCCTCGCAGCGGTAGCCCTCCTCGCCGAATCGGTCACCGCGCGCCATGAAACCTGCGTGCCGATGAAACAGAGAGAAACGACTGAGAGAGAGCTGGCGAGAGAGACTAGACCGACCGCGAAACTTACCCTTGACGAAGTAGAACGCTTGGTGAAGCGCGTAGGTCGGGTTGTCGCAGGTGTCGAAGGCCAGGGCGCCCAGTCGAACGCCCGCGAGTATCCCCGGATCCTCGTTGATACGCTCGATCGTGTACAGCATCGCTTCCAGCGGTTGAATCCCGTCCTCGATCTGTCCTCGGTGTGCAAAACTCGTCGTTGCTACGTTGCGCGTCGACGACGGCTGACATGGTTGGTCGATCTGAAACTTACCTGAATCTCGCCGCAACTGTTGCCGTCGTTGCCCTTTCGATGCACGGGGAACAGTCCGCCCAGCAGCAGATCGCCCGTCACGTTCGCGTACCGGACGTCACCGTGGCTGGTGTTGGTGCGCTGCACGTTGGACGAGACGACACCGACGATCGCCAACAACAGGTTCGTCGTCCAGAGCAACCGAATCGCGATCGCACCGATCGCCGTCGTCGTCGTCGCCATCTTTTCGCGACAGCCAACCTAGTAGTAGTAGTAGCAGTAGCAGTAGCAGTAGTAGTAGTAGTAGTAGTAGGTTCCACGAGCGTGGACTACTCGACGCGCGATTCGACGACAAACTAGATTGGAAAGGAAGCGAGGAGTGGCACCGATCGCCGAGAAAAACGGAAATCGAAGCGAGATAAAGTGGGGAAACGAGCGCGAGCGTGCGTTCACGTTACGGAGGAGGTAGATGACGCGATGAGGAGCGCAAACAAATCGCTCTTACCCGGCAAACATGGAAGAGTCAGCAAAGAGCAATCTCGTTAAATATAACGCTCGCGGGGGCCGCGGCGGCTTCCAGCTCTCTGCGTACGCACCGCCACGCGAGCACCAACACGAGCACGAGCACGAGCACGAGCACGAGCACGAGCACGAGATCGAGGAAGAGGAAGAGAAGAGAGCATAATGTTACAACAGCGGCGACTCTCGGAGGAAGCGGAGTGGGAACGATAACGATGGAATCTCCAATTATTCAATCGTCCGTCCGAGCTGGCCCGTTTAACCGTCGCACTCCTCCTCGTCGGCTCCCCGAACGTGTTTCGAGAACGAAGCGGCCACGCTCTCGCTTCCACAATCGCGTTCTCTTCTCGCGGGCACACAGGCGCGCTGAAACGATCGAGCCGAAAGAAAGAAAACTTTGGAGAGAAAAAGAGGGAAAGGTGCGCGGTACCATGGACGAAAGTACCATAGACGGTTCGACGCGGAAGTCGTTCGACGCGGTCGATTGTGCCGTGTTTGCGGGAATGCTCGCCGTTTCGGCCATCATCGGCGTCTATCAGGCGTACAAGTCGCGAAAGAACGAAGACGAAGCGGTCCGAGAGTACTTGGTCGGCGGGCAGAACATGTCCATCTTTCCTATAACGATGTCGTTGATAGCCAGGTAATACCTAATCGAATAGCCAAAAGAACGTCGCAACGATTTCTGCCTCAACGAACGAACACGTTCTGCTGACTTTCCAGCTATATATCCGGAATAACGATCCTCGGCCTACCAGCCGAGATGTACGTCTACGGCACGCAGTTCTGGAGCGTCGTCATTGCCGATTCGTTTGTCTCGTTGACGATGATTCTCGTCTATCTGCCGGTGTTTTACGGTCTTGGCATCACTTCGTCTTACGAGGTAAAACGAACCAACCTTTGTTTTCTTTCTCTTTTTTTTCTTTTTCAATTCATTCGCCTGTGTGTTTGCAGTATCTCAATCTAAGGTTCAACGGCGCCGTTCGACTCTTGGGTTCCGTCATATTTCTCATAAAAATGGCAAGTCGTATTGCTTCTACGTAGACAAGTAATAAATGTAATGAGAGAGAGAGAGAGAGAGAGAGAGAATTAAATCGACAACGATCTACGCTCTGTTGCAGCTGCTGTACATCCCGCTCGTCATATACGTTCCCGCGCTGGCGTTCAATCAAGTCACCGGGATAAATCTACACGCGATCGCAGCGTTGGTCTGCGTCGTTTGCATATTTTATACCACTCTGGTAAGCAACAGCAACGTCCCATTTTTCTCCCCCTTTTCATTCGCCAGTCGGTTTCGTGCGATGTCACCATCAGCGATCCACTGTTTTTTTTTTCCTCTCTCTCTCCTCCCGTAATTTTCAGGGTGGTTTGAAGGCGGTTGTTTGGACCGACGCCGTTCAAACGATCGTCATGTTTGGCGGAGTGATAGCGATAGCGGTGATCGGGACGAGACAGGTCGGCGGGTTCCAACAAGTTTGGAAGAGAAATCGCGACACCGACCGGATCGAGTTCTTCGAGTAAGAGATTCTCGGCTTCTCTCGAATCGCTTATATCCGTTGTATATCCGTTTCATCCTATTGCCCGATCGACAGCATGGATCTAGATCCGACGGCGAGACACACCTTCTGGACGGTCGTGATCGGCAACTACTTTAGCTGGTTGGCCAGTTGCTCCGTGAATCAAGCAATGGTGCAACGATGCTTGGCCATGCCCAACTTGAACAAGGCCAACATGTGAGTTGCCTCTCTCTCAATCTCAATTCCTCCAAATATCTGCGTACGCTTCTACCTTTTTTTTCTTTTTTTTTCTAGAACCGTCGCGATCATGGCGATCGGCATAATTAGCATCGTCTCGCTCAGTTGCTACACCGGGATTGTCATCTTTGCCGCGTTTCACGACTGCGACCCCATCACGACCAAGGTATCGACAAACTTCTCTCTCTCTCTCTCTCTCTCTTGTTTCGCTCGAAACAACTAAACTCTGCGTTACAGCAAATAAAAAAGCCGGACCAGCTACTACCGTTTTTCGTGATGGAAATGACCGAGTCGATCCCGGGGCTGCCCGGGTTGTTCGTCGCGGGAGTGTTTAGCGCGGCGCTCAGGTACGCTCGGACGTTCTCTATCTGAAGGATGATGATGACTCGCGAATGAAACGCTATCGTCTTTCGTCGCTTTTCGTCCTTTCAGCACAATGTCAACCGGGCTCAACTCCATGTCTGGCGTCATTTACCAGGACATGATAAAACCGTGGCTGCGAGTATCTCTCTCGGAAGTGGCGGCCAGTCGAGTGATGAAACTGACGGTGGTGCTGACCGGTATCCTCTGCGTCGCGTTTGTCTTCCTCGTCGAGAAACTCACCGGACTCATTCAGGTAGAGAGAGAGAGAGAGAGAGAGATTCTACTCTGCGTGTATCATCGATGTATTCTATCCTCTCGGGTATATAAATCCCTCGTTTGTTATCAGGCCGCTAAAAGTTTATCGGGCATCACAGCCGGACCGTTGCTCGGAATCTTCACGCTGGGCATGTTCTTTCCAATCGCAAATTCCGCGGTAACGTATCGTCTCTCTCGCGCGCGAGACTCTGCACGATCCGAGTCGATCGACACGTCTTCTCTCACTCGATTTCATGTCGCAGGGAGCACTGGTCGGCGGATTGGTTAGTCTAAACTTGGTCGCCTGGATCTCTTTCGGCACGCAGGCCGCCATATCCAGCGGAAAGATTTATTTCCCCGTGAAACCAGTGTCCATCGACGGATGCTCGCAGTCGCTCAAGAATCACGCTACCAATTTTACGCTGGTCGTCGAAACAGCGATCAAGTGAGCGAAATTATCGATTCGACATCGCCGCCGACTGCTTCTCGACTACTTTCCTTCGTTTCTGTTCGTTTTCAGAGAGCAACCATTCTTCCTCTACAGAATGTCGTACCTCTGGTACACGTGGGTCGGTTGTCTGACCGCGATCGTCGTCGGGCTACTCGTCTCGTGGATCACAGGGCCGAACAAACGGCGACCCGGTGACGAAAACTTGTACACGCCCGTCATTCGCAGCTTGTTGTTGCGCAACACGGCCACCATCGTCCGCAAACGGCAACAGGTCCGAGACGACGAAAGTATCTCGCGTGCGCGCATATTCCGGATACGTCATTTTTTTTTTCTTTTTTTTTTTCAGGAAACTGTCGCCGAACTCGAGAAAATGGACGACAAGAGAGCAACTAGAACTTGAGAACCGAGGCAAACATCCTCGTTTGCGTTTGTATTCGGTCGGCGTATGCGTCGCCGGCGATGATCTTTGCGTTGGAGGAAACGTCAGTCACGGATGGAGACCTGGCGACCATTTTGACGATAAACTAAAAAAAAAAAAAAAAGGAAAAAGGAAACAATAAAATACAAATAAAATACACGAGACGTGTGTGTGTGTGTGTGTGCGTGTGTGTGTGTGTACAAATCACGTGTGTAGTATACATATACAGCATATGCACACACGCGCGCGTATATTTCCTGTATTTTTTAAATTTACAATTTTTGTATAAAGAATAATTACAAACTTGGAGCGCGTTTATCGAGATTTAATCGGGGGAAATGACACTTACGCAAGGAGCATGTCAAGGAACGAGACAGAGAAGGGAAAAACGGAATATATACGGAAGAACGTAGGAACGGTTTCTCGTAACAGTTTCGCTTCGATTCAAAACCCGTCGATCCCTTTCTTCCGGCGCCAAGAAATCGGCACTCGATCGACCTTCTTCGTCCGATTCTCTAAACCGATGACCGTCGTCACTCGGCAACGTCATTCAATCGCGATCCATCGGACGACGCATTCTCTTCGTTTCTATCGAATCTCGTTGGATCACCACTCCATTCGATCGCGTTGGCCGCAGCTCACGCACAGCTGCACGCGCGTATTCGCGTGTTTCCTTTCGACGAAAGGAAGGCGAGCGAGCCTTAAGAAGCAAGCGGCGACATGCCGATAGTTCTTGGATCTTGCTGACCCGGTTGCGCCGGAGGTCCCGGTTGAGGGCCAGTTTCCAAATTCTTCAACAGCTGATTTAACCAGTGCTTCGTAGACGCGTCCTCTTGCAGACAAGTTGCAAACGTGTTGTCCCTCAGTTGGTCGGGTAAACACTGTCTGAGCGCCAACAATGCCCTGTGTAGGAACAGTCGAAAGGATAATAAGGATCCTTCGCTTCCTTCGCCTCCATCGCCTCCTTCGCCAGTTTATTCGACCTTACCTCGGATTGTCCGACAGTCGGAGGTAACACCTGACCACGTGCTTCAGTAATCTAGCGGATGGATCCTTGGCCAGGGACAACACCATTTTCCCCAAAATCATGGCAACGTGACTGAACCGATCGTACGTCTGACAAATGTAGGAAAGGCCGCTGTCGTCCAACAAAATCTTCTGCAGGATGAACGTGGCCACAGTTTTACTCAGCTCCGAGCCGCTCTCCATGATGCGCAGGCAAAGCGGGATGATCTCAGTGGTGAGCAAGAACGTAATTACCTCTTGCTCGTCGGTTTTTACCAGTGCTCCGATCACTCCTAGACTCGTCAGTCGCAGATATTCGAACGGACGAGTTTTGCTGACCGTGTGCAGAAACGGATACAAAAAGAGCGGCACGTGAGCCTGAAAGCAAGCCTCGTTGAAGAACGCTCCCACGCTCGCTTTATAGGTAGACGTTGAAGAATGCCTCGCACTCACCTGCAGGAACGACGATCTGGTTTCTGGATGACTGGCAACGCATTGCAACAACGCCAACGCGTTGCACACCCGGTTGCTCTGATACGCCGTTAACGTGGCTGGATTGATAGCAGGATATATGTTTATTATCTCTTGGAGCAAAGAGGCGATCGTACCGAACGAGTGCCAGAGCATCGGAGCCAAATCGGGCACCACTTCCCGCTTTTTGCTCAGTTCCAACAACGCGTTCTCCCTCGTCTCTGAATTCGACAGTTCGGTTATCCACGTGTAAACCTTTTCGCGATCCACCGTCGACTGCAACGCGGCTGGACTTTGCTGCGAACTCATTTTCCCTATCTTTTCCACACTCTCCTCTCCTCTCCTCTCCTCTCCCCTCCTTTCTCGAACCTAGCCCCTACTTTAACAAAACAGACAACGTACATTTTGAGATTTTTGAATACGATCCGATTTCGAGGTTAGGCCAACCAAGTACAGCCATCGGCAGCTGGTTGGCCACCATACCTTGCGGCAAACTTCCATCCTAATGTACATACCCTTTTCCGAATCGATTCGCGACACACGAACCGCAAACACACGTTCGCTTTCTAGAAAATGTACAAATATTTTCTTTCCGAGGCATTCGTCTTCATCTTTGACACTGAAAAACAACACTCCCCCATCGTCTGTCCGCGCCAGCACGCGTGCCGCCATCTATCGAAAACGATTCGTTATGACAGAACGGTGCGCGGCGGTGACAAATACGTACGTACGTACGTCCGTTTAAAAACGTATCGCTCGTTTGCACGCATGTTCATGCACGTGCATGAATGTTTGTGGTATCACCGTGTTCGTTCGAAACAAGTATACTTATTTCTTTCCGTCATACGTATCTATGCAAGTTTGTGCACGCGTAATTCATTTTTTCTTTGTTGCAAAGAAATGTAAGCACGATATGAGAAGGAAATACAAGTATGCGCGCGCGCGCGCGCGTGTGTGTGCGTGTATCATAAGCGACACATAACGAATAACGACACATAGTTGCCATTCGGCAGTAGTTACGATTCAAAATGAAAAAAACACATGTCGTGCGGCAAAGCGCTCGTTATAAATATCCAATTAGTCACTCGCAATTTTAAAGTGCAACATTCAAATTTCTTATGAGATCTGTGCATAAAATTGTTACGGATGAGCTTGATCATCCATTACTGGAGTTTACATTTTTCATTTCAAGTGTACGCTTGTGAACAAAAACGCTTTGTTCTACAACGAATTACCTTCAAAAATCGGAAAACATCATTATTTGTATTTCGTAAAGGGAGGGAGAGGGAGAGAGAGAGAGAGAGAGAGAGAGAGTAAAACATTCGTAACACATTATATAAAGATACCAGATTTATCGAGCAGAATTTTCAAATATGAAGGAAAGCTGTGAATCCAATGTTAAAAATTCAATTTAAAACGTTCACAGATTAATTCTGTCGATTAATTTTTTTCCGCAATTGATAATTTGCTAGGTACGATAATTGATAATCTAATATAATCACCGTACTAGAAAGATTAACAAATAACTTTATACTTTATTACTTTTTTAGAACTGATATCTAACTATATATATATACACACACACACACACACACACACGATGAAAACTATAAATTACAACTAATTAATACTGTTTTAACTGATTCTTTAACGACGACTGTAGACTGTAGACTATCTGTTAACTCTTTAACAACTATTATGTATTTTCGATAATTTGTTATGTTTCGTTGACACTTGTTAAACAACTCCTTGGTAATTTGTCAAAAGACTCATCATTTTACATAATTTCTTGTTCTCGAGTTTCATACAGTTGGCGCCGTATGAAATTTACCGGTAATGTACCCTTGGACGGTTCAGCGGGAATAGATGTCGCTGCTACAGGCAGCTACATGTAGTTACGATAACGGTAAATGATAAAGTCTCTGTACTACAAAAGGAAATTAGTAACCGTTATATATTTCCTTGGCAATTTGTTAGTAACTTGGTAATCAATAATTTGTTGATATTTCCGTGGTAACTTTTGATAAGACAATTGAATAGCAATAGATGTCGCTACAGGCACTGAAATGCTAGTGTCGCGTAGCGGTGAAATGGCGGAAGTAATCGCTGTCTTTGTCTCGTCACACGCTACGCTGACGTGCCCCTTGTCTACAAACAGTGCTGCCATCTAAGCATAGGTACCGTGTCTCAGTGCTCTCAGGTTCGACTGAAACTGAAGGGACGCAAGAATGTAGAGTCCGTTTCTCCCGCTGGTTAGTTCTAGAGGGATTCGATAGGCGACAGCCTAACTCGCTCGTTTGCAGACAACAAAATCAATGGCACAGGATAAAGTGTGTGATCCACTTTACGCATCTATCTGTACATCTTGCTCGCGTCTGTGGCGCACGTTGTAGCAACAGATTTTAGTTTCTTCGTTTCACCGCTACGCGGCGCTCCGTGTCTCTGCGTTCATGGCCAACCAACCAATTAAGATTACAAATAAAATTCACTGACCCTTCACCATCAACGGAATTCTTAAAACATCTGTAAATAAACAGCTGTCAAAAGTCAAAATCAATAATCTCAAAATTTAAAAGGCAACAGGAAAGTGAACAAGTCCTGGAACAGTAGTTACCAAGTTGCGATGCTCGACATGTTGAGACTGCCACCTGTTTTGTACCATTTTTTTTATATCTAATTACACGCTACTTTGTATCTACTTACATATATATATATATATATATATATATATTTAAAAGCTATATTTATACAGCGTACAGTAAGTAGCACATGGCTTAAGCGCAGACCTCGAGCTAATCAATAGAGGAAAAAAACAATCAAAATTTTGTTTGTAAAAGAAACAAACGAAGAGAACGAACCTGCAAACTTGTTTCAAAGAGAAATCTTCAACTTTCTTCCAGTGTTCAACTCGACCTATAAAACATACGTACAAAAATTTGTAAATTTTACTCGATCAATATATCGAGCAATATTTCCTAGCGTGTTACGTTATGTTTAAGAATTTATTGATTCGTTTTGACATACAAAGTAGTAAAACGTACGGATAAACGAAAGACAAACAAGAGATAAGTAAGTCCGAAAAAAGTGTCAATGTGTCTCTGCAAGTTGAAGCCAATCCATGTACGTAGATGCATATATATTAACATTTTTATATTACTATCAGATTATTTTTTATTAGATTAGACTCGATGAGAAATTATCATCATCGTTAGAGAGAAGCATCAATTTCATCGTCGATAAATAAATTTTATTACAAAATTGCAAATCGAGTCAGCATAGATACAACGACAGTTTTACGTGGCATTAACGATCGAATAAATAAACAAATTGGCGTAAGAAACTACTTTCTAAGTTGTAGGTTGTTAATTTAAAATGGCAAAACGATCGTTTTTCTTGCCATTTTTTAGAAACGTTACAGCCAGAAGATTGCAAGATACAAGTTGATTTGTAATTTTCAGATAATAAAAATGAGTCTTTTTCGAAAATCATCACTTGCCATTTTATGATTTCGCGACAAAATTTTAAGAGCGAGAGAGAGCGCGAGAGAGAGCGAGAGAGAGAGAGATCCTGAGAACATTGAGAACACACGTAACACAAGTTTTGCACGCAGACCGCCTCGTGATACGAATGAAAAGGCAAATTCCATCTATTTGTACGTGGTTGAAGATTCTAGGATATCCTGTTGCATATTTGATTTGTAATTTCACAAGAAAACTTGTATGTCCAATGCAAACGAGAAATACCGCGAATCGATAATGCGTGGTACAAGAGATGGGGAAAAAGCGTCGAGGTGTCACGTTGTGCGTACATAATTAAGTTCTTGGGTAGCTGGAAGTTACAACATACGTACGTACGTGTAGATTTGCACATGCCAGCGAATTTCGTGTCACGCAAATTGTCACGAAATCGTTCAGCGTTAATCGTGTAGCGCAAAGTTATTCGAAACTGACTATTCTAGCCGATCCTGAAACTCCAATTTTATCTGAATCGCTATGGGCCATAAGCCTAATGAGCTTTTTGACGATTTCAGAGGATGAGAAAATAATCGTTGCGAAACGAAACAATTCAATTAGGTGGCATTCGGATTTGGAATTTTTGGATCGGATTTTCTTTTTTTTCTTCTTTCTTCTTTTCAGCGCTTAGAAATCGTTGACGCGAATGCAAATTGGTTTTTATAGCTCGCGTCGCGGACGTATCGCAGGAAGGAAGAGGAGCGATAAACGATTTGGTGAATCGATTGTCGTGCGTGCAGAGACAGACTTCTCTTTCGAGAAGAGAGACCATTCGCGATCGCGAATAAAACTCGTCGAGTAAATTCACGCGCGTGGACCGATTTACTTTTTAATATTTTTTTTTTTTTTTTTTTTGATTTTTGGTACGGTGTCCGCGTGTAAAGGAGAAATAGCGAAGAGAAGGCTTTGCGTCGCAGCGGCAGCTTCGCGCGCTGCAAGGTGAAAAGGGCATCTGCTAGTCACAACATTTCGCGAACGTTCGCGATAAATTCGAAGAATTCGATTCTTGCCGTCGCGTTCTTTGAAATCGATATTTTCACGGAAAATCCCATGGGCGGTCCGGAGCGGCTTCTTCCGCTGCCGCCGCCGCCGCCCCCCCATCAAAGAATTTAGAACTTTGATTTTGTATTTTGGTATTCCGTAAAAGGTAGGTACCTATCCAGCACATTTATCGAGCAATCGGATCCGATTCACGGTGAGAGGCGAGAAACGTGGAAAGGAAGATGACGCGAAGCCTGCCGGTTATCGTCGATCGTTGTTCCAACGTCTTTTTTTCGTCTACCACCGATAAATTAGGTGGCGATAAATCGACCAAAGATTCCGGAAAAGCAACGTGAACGTCTCCGCAAAGGGAGAGAGAAAGAGACAGAGAGGAAATACTCGAGGCAAAAAAAAGAGAAAAAAAGGGGTTGGAGCAGGCAGGCAAAGCTGCAGAGAGGACAAGAGAGGGCAAAAGAGACGACGTCAGTTTTGGAGACGGTGCGCCGCGGACTGAAAGAATAGTCCCAAGTTTGGGGCGAACGAGGGTCATCGCCGTCACGAGGAGGTTATCGACGAATCTGGAGAAAGGTGGGGAGATTTTTCGTACGTGGTTGTGATAAAGTTGCCGTGGACGACCGACTGGCAGTAGAGCGTTGAAAAGCAACAGAAGATTGTGGCGGGTTTCTGTTGGGGAGAAAGAAGGAATTCGGGTGCTCAGCGTTGGGGAACGCGTGGCGAACGCGCGGTACTCGAAATCTCGAAAATACAAAGAGCTGCCAAAGAGAAGGAAAAGGTGCAAGAACAGAGAGAGAGAGAGAGAGAGAGGGAGAATGGAAGGGAAAAAGAGCGTGGCGCGAACGATTGAAAGACTCGGACTGACGGCGGGGGGATCGGAAAGACAGAGACAAAGACAAAGGCAAAGGCAAAGAGGAGGGCGTCGTTGCTGGGCGTACGGGTTCGCGGCGTTGCTCAGCGTGGCGACGTTCCTGCTGTTTTGGTGCACGAGCGCGTTCCGCGACGCGATTCTCTGGAACTTGGAGCTGCGGAACGGAACCCGGTCGTTCGGGCTGTGGCAGCGGCCGCCGATCGGCCTGCAGATCAACGCCTACGTCTTCAATTACACGAACGTGCGCGAGTTCGAGAATGGGACGGCGAGGAAGCTGAGGGTGCAGGAGGTCGGCCCGTTCGTCTATCGGGAGAGCCTGAGCCGAGCGAACGTCCAACTGCACGAGAATCGGACGGTCACGTATCAGGAGAAGAGGAGCTTCCAGTGGATCTCTGGATTGTCCGAGGGGCAAACGGTGATCGTGCCGAACCTGTTGCTCATGTCCGTTCTCGCTTACTCGCGAGACCTGAATTACCTGCTGCAGCTCGGATTCACGGTGCTGATAGCCGGGCTCAAGCTACGCGCCAAACAACCGTTCCTCCAGCTGCCGGTCGGCGAGTACTTTTGGGGCTACGAGGACGAGCTGTTCGAGATGGCCAAGCGGTTCCCACCGTTGAAGCAATCCCTGCCCTATGACAAGTTTGGAATTCTAGCCTTTGTACGTATATAGAAAATATATATATATATATATATTCTAGCCTTTATCGTATCGTATCGTATCCATCGATCTAACTCTACGTAACGTAACGATTTTCAAAGAGAAACGGCTTGGACGCGGATCGCATCACGATGCACACTGGAGCCGACGACCTGGGCCTGATCCAGCGAATCAACGGTCACGAGAGTTACTGGATCTGGGGCGACGAAAAGTGCGATCGAATCTACGGCACCGACGGCAGCATGTTCCCACCGAATTGGATCCAACAACGGCCAAACGCCACCATCTACGTCTACGCGAAAGAGTTTTGCAGGCAATTGCCTTTTCGTTACGAGCGTCGCAGCTTCTCCAACGGCATTCCTACCTTGAGGTGAGCCCTTTTTCTTACCTCTCTCTCTCTCTCTCTCTCTCTCTGAATCCCCTCCCTTCCCCCTTTCGTCACGTTCCGGCCTCTTCCTCGTCTCTGATCGAAAGGAATTTAACCCCTCCCGATCCGAAGGCGAAAGTGTCGTCTCGCACGAAACACGCTTCTTCATCAGTGGCAATGATACGTAGGTACAAATTACCGAGCAACGTATTTACGTCGACTCGCAACAAAGACTCGTGTTTTTGCCCGAAGGAATCGTACGATTCAGCCAGAAGAATATGCCCTCCGGCCGGAACGTTCAACATATCCGCCTGCAAATTTGGCACGCCGTTGATCGTCTCGTTTCCCCACTTTTACTCCGGGGACGAGTCGTTGTTTCAGAAGATCGAAGGATTAACGCCTCGACAGGACCGTCACGAGAGCTACGTCGACCTCCACACGGTAGGTGTGTGTTTGTTTTGTCTTCGAACAGACCGTGTTGTCTATCTCTGTCGCGTCTACTTACCGGTGGAGGGGAGCGGGGGAATCGATCATTTTTACGTCATCAACTTGTACCGCTTCTGTTCTCAGCATTTAGGCCTCACGGTGGCCATCAGAACGAGATTTCAATTGAATCTGGAGGTACGAAAAGCGGTTGGCATGCCGTTCTCGGGCAATCTCGAGGACGGCTCGATCCTACCGTTGATCTGGGTCGACACCGTGATAGACGACCTACCGGAATCGATTCGCCAGGCGCTTTATCTCAGTCACTACTTGGTGAACGCCGTCGAGGCCGGACTCCAATGGTGCAGCTTGATCGGCGTCGTCATCTCGTTCGGCGCTTTCTTCGCAGCCTTGAGGAACCAGGAAGATGAATCGATCGCCAAGGCAACGAAACCGATGGCGACGGTCGACCGCTCTCGATCACTCGAGCTTCACCGACTTTGACATCGTCCATCCATCCATCTAAATATCGATACCACCGACACCCCGTGTGTGTTTCGACGCGCGCACTCTCGCTTCTCGTATCATCTTATTTTTGCCCGAGATCGTCTGTTGTATTACATCGCATCGCATCGCATCGCATCGCATCGTGCAGTATCGTTGTATCGTATCCTCCTTTCCGCATTCAGGAAAAATCGCACGTTATCTAGGGGAAAACGAAAAGGACAAGCGAAGCCTCCGACCTGCCGATAACTTACGCATCGTTTCGATAAACGATTCGCCTTTTATTTTTTTTTTTATTTTTTTTTAATCGCTTTTATCGCGTCGAATGAATCAAGCAAATACTCGTACACGTCGTACAACACGCTGATTTATTATTAATTTGAACATGTCGTGTCCCCCACCCCCTCCTCCTCCTATCCCACCGCGACACGTTGGTCGAAATCGTCTCTCTGGCCGATCCGATTTCAAAACTAGTTTGTTACGTTATTTTTGTGTTTCTTCCACCTCTACCTCTTTTCTCACCTTCTCCTCCACCCTCCCCCGTCTATCTATCACCCCTCTCTCCCGTCCCCACCCCCTCTCCCGAGCACCCGCCGCCCCATCCCTCATGCTTCATCGCAGAAAAAAAAATGATAAATTCATCTAGAAATCTAATCGTAGTCTACTACACAACTCGTAAAGTAACGAGTTTGCAACGAAATACACAATAGAAACGAAGGTAAATGAATAACAATAAAGATCTCGATCGCTGCCAGAAGTGCCATGTTCGTCAAAGTCCGAGGACAACGACTCTTGCGTGCACGCGCGCGATCAAGCGTACTCTGGACGGAACGATTTCCTCTTGGACGATTACGAGAGACGAGCAGAACGCATTTTATCGATCGCTGACGCATATACGTGGAGTCTTGGACGACAATCGGCCATCGATTAATCGACCGTTCTCTGTCACGCTTTTCTTTCCTTTTCCGCTTTTTCTTTTTTTTTTAATCTTTCTCTACGCGCGACACGCAACGCGCTCAAACACACGCACGCAGACACACCGTTACATCCTTCGCGTACTTTCTCGACGCCTTTCCGCTTCGCTTTCTTAACTCGTTTGCTTTTCGCGATTCGCGCAGAAACGCACGGTAAACGCGAACCTGATCGGAATCCTTTCCCGTCGTTCCACGAAAATACACGCGATAGATTCCCCTTGCTCTGTGTTAGCCTCGCACTTTGGTATTTCCTACTTCTATAATTTCAAAACGGAACGAAAAGGGGAAGAAAAACGCGAAAGATGGAAAGGCACGCATCGTGATTGTCTGTTTTTCTGCCTCGTCTCTCTCTCTCTCTCTCTCTCTCTCTCGCGCGCGCGTCAGAGCCGCACTTCGACGCTCAAGGTGAAAAGCTTCACGCGAGAAAACAGACACAACCATGATCGGAGAAGAGCCGACTCTGGCCGAGAACAGCCAGCTGAGAGAAACTACTTGGAACCGGAGGAATTTTGAAAAGCCGGGTTCAGCTGGCCAGCAGCAGCGGCCTTGCTGGCGGTGACGTTGTTGGACGGCAACGGATTGGTAAGGTGCAGCTTCTCCTGTCGTTTGGCGGCACGCGCCAGGCACAGCAGCGCTCCTATCAGAACGATCGCTCCTATCGCTGCCAGAGTGCCGGAGACCGCTGCTCGAGCTATCGGCGGCATCTCCACGGCCATCTTCATCAGGCCTCGCATCTCCTCCGGAAGTTCGTCGATACCCTGGTTCGTCGACATCCGGGTCGAAACAAGAAACAACTGTTTCAGCTATCGTTCGTTCGCATATCGATCGTGACGAACGTTCAAACTCGTCACGAACGTTCGCGTAAAAGGAGGTGGAAAGATAGATGGAACCACCTGGTGGACTTCCGTCAACAACCGGCGTCGAGTCATTTCAAATTACGAGAAATGACGCGAATGATTACGAGAAATTACGACGACGACTGATTTTTACGTAAACTTTACTTTGTCACTGCTACCGTCGAAAGTAACGATCCGTGTTAGATGCCCATCGTCACAGGGATAGAAGAGGCGAGAAATTAACGCAGACGTGGAGCGTATAGTGAATTATCTCGACACGTATCGTCCGTGTTCTGTCATTCCATGCGAGTGAATCACGGCCTTTCATTAGCACCGCGCGCGTCATCGTCGTTCCCTCGAATCTCGAATTTGAAATCTCGGCACGACCATCGTCGTCGCCAACGCGCGTTAGCCATTCCGATCGCCGTTGTTAATCTCGCCTCGTCGCTCGTTGATACTCACGTCTTCGAACCAGAGGATCGGGAAAACAATGTCCGGGAACGAGGCGACCTGTTTGATGTCCCGCACCTGACTGACCGCCAGATTTATCTGAATTCTCGCCTTGGCTCTCAGCGACGCGCCCATCATCGGTTGAACGTCGATGTAGAATTGATGCTTCTCCTCGATCGGCGGCGATATGCCGGTCACCGCCTCCCGAAGCGCCGGGTCCCCTGAAACAACAATTGTCGTCGTCGTCGTTTGAATACTCGTTGGAAGACGCGCGAAAGCGAAGAGAGAATTTCGTCAATCGGTGTATCGAAAACGGTGTATTCAACTGGGTGGTATATTCTTCCCAGCGGAGAAAAATTCCCACGCGCGCTCGCCAATTCGCGTGTGAATTCGCGCTCGTCGCGAAGGACTGCCACCACGACGACCACGACGACCACGACGACGACAGTGGCTCGCTGCGTGGGAAGGGAGGGGAAATTGATGCAACTAGATAAAAGCCGGAGATACGCGTGTAACACAGGCGAGTGTGTGTGTGTGTGTGTGTGTGTGTGTGTCGAGTAGCAGAGTAACAACAGTGCCGATGTTATTGCCGATCTTACCGAGATAAAAATGTGGAAAACTGAGCAACACCGGAGAATCGTATTGGCAGAGGGAGGCGTTGAAGGTTCCCTCGGGAGCGCAGGGTGGACCCGCCGGGCAGAAGCATCGCTGCGATTCCAATCTGCTCGGAGAGGCGAACGCGTCCTTGGCCGGGACGAACCTGTAGCCGGGAACGTCACCGGCGGTGGTTACCTCTTCCTGAAACGACGAATTCGTCCAAAACCGAAATATCGTATCGCTTTACTTTTGGAAGGGGGAGCGGAGAAGCGGAGGAGCGGAGGAGCGGGGGAGATGCGTGCTGCCGGCACTCACCTTAAAGACGAGGGGCAACGCCCTGCAAAGATCCTTGTCAAAGACTTTGAGGACCGTGTGCTTGGTGATGGGCGGCGGGAAGATACTGCCGTCGCTGCCGGTCACCGCGTCGCACTCCGGCGCGGTCCAGTGGCCGAGGTTGCTCTTCCCGTTCCACTTGTCCATCATCCCGTATTTACCGATGTCTAGCTGACCGGTGTAGACGGTGAACCAGTCGGGCATCGTGCCGTTCTTGCCGTAGAGCAAGCCGAACTGCTCGTACGGGAGCTTTTGCTCCTTCGGCACCACGTCCTTGGCCAGCTTGAGCAACGGATCCTCGTAGCCCCAGAGCAGCTGACCGATCGACACCTCGACGAACGGCTTTATCCGCAGTATGTCCATGATCGAGGCCATCGCCAGCCTGAGGAAACGCGCCGCGTGCTTCGACTGGCTGGTCGCCGACAGCATCGGCACGTTTGGCACCACCACCAGATCCTCCTCCGGCCCGACCGACAACTCCTGCAAATTTTTTTCACTTTCCACTTTACATTTTACATTTTACATTTTACATTTTACATTTTCTTCCTTTGTCTCTCTCTCTCTCTCTCTCTCTCTCATTCTTCGGCTACGCGCAAACGAATCGACTTTCTTTCGTGAAACGACGCTTCCTTTTTCGCGTGCGAACACGCGTATTGTTCGATCGTTCGGTCTTCTTAGCGTTGTTGCTCCTCCGACCCACATCGGCCGCAAAAAGTAACAATACTGAGAAAAAAGGCCCGGTGAACGTGCGCGTGTCAGACCCGGCAGAACTCTCTTTCGCAGCATCTATCTATTTATCTATCGTGCCAGCGTCGAGCGGACGCTTACGTACTTTGCTTTTTAATTCGCGGAAACGCGTTGCTCCGCTATATTATACCGCGCGTCTTGCTCAACTTGCGCGACTCGAGAGATCGTTACCAACGCACACCGTTACCGTTTTACCACCGCGCTCTGTACCTGTGTACAGTGACGACGTTACGTCACACCGCGCGAGCAAACTCAATGCTCTCCGCGGCAATTTCCACTCCGCTCCAAACGAGAAACTACGACGCAACGATCCCCCTCCCCCCGTGTGCCCTACGCGCGTATATCGTCACCAATCGCGAGTTCAAATCTCTCTCCCTCTCCCACTCCCTCTCCCTCTCCCTCTCTCTCTCGCATTCGGAAATTCCGTCCCGCGCGCGCGCGCGCGCGTGTGTGTGTGTGTGTGTGTGTGTGTGTGCGTGTGTGTGTTTGGGATCGGGAAGGGACGACTAAAAAAAAGAAGAGAAAACTCACCGGTGCAAAAGTAAAGAGCTTCCTCAACTTGTAGGACAACGTGTCGTTGTCGTGAAACTGCACGTCGACCTTCTCCCAGTGCTGCAGGTAGACGTACGGGCCGACCTCCTGCAACGCCGGTTTCTCGCCATCGTTTAAAAATTCGTCGGCGTTCGTCACGTTGTAAATGTATATGCTGAGTCGAGGCGACACCGGCGGCTCCCTCCACCAGTTGAACGTACGGCCGCCGTCTCGAAGGGCGATCTCTCTGTTCAGCAGGACGTCGACCAGCTTTGGGAACACTGCCGCCAAAATCGCAGCCACGATGATCATCAGTGCCCCGATGGCCACCGCTGCCCCTGCGCATCACCAGCAGAGTAGACGCCCTTCCGTTAATCGCGTTGCGCTACCCGATACGCGAAAAGAAAGGAAAAGAAATCCAATTCGCGACTCGAGTCGCGTCGCGTTTTTCCGAAAAAAATCTTCTTTTCAAACACTTACCACTCATTATTGTTGACCGTTATCGGGTCAAGACATATATATATATATATATATATATATATATATATATACCCCGAGGATTTCGATCCTCGATCTCGACCGACGGATTCGCTCGATGACCGTTGACGCGGATTCCTCGTTCCACGCAAAAATTGCCTGCATCGCAGTGAAACGCGTCGCGTTCTCGTTCGAGTTCTCGAAACTCGAGATTTGCGAAACGATTTTCGAGGCGATTGCGAAACGCTTCGATCGACAACGCGTGCGTTCTCGTGGCAACGTCGAGTCTGTTCCATTTAGCCACCGGTTAATTTTTCGATCCACGTAGCAGCGTCAATCGAGTGGCGCGCGACCTTCGAAACGCTGCGCGGCGGGCCTATTTTTCTTTTCTTCTTTTTCTTCGTTTTTTTTTTCTCTGTTTTCGATCGCCGCGACACCGCCGAACCGAGGCGACCACCGAATCGGTCCAATTCGATCGCGATTCGTCGCCTTGCGATCGATCGCCAGCAAAGAAACAGAAACGTCAAAGAGGAGAGCTCGACCGAGAGAGAGAGAGAGAGAGAGAGGGGGGGGGAGGAGAGTCGACGCATCGGACATGCCAGGCACGATCGCCGACCGACGTCGCGCGCACGTCACGCGTCAGACCTTACAAAATCCTTGGAGAATCAGCGTCGACCTCGCAGAGTCGAACTTTCGAGAGTTGCGACCCGACCCATCGTCGCTCAATGTTTTACTTTTCCACGTTTTAGATTTCAAAAGCCGACACGCACGTCCGACCCTGAATCTTGTCTCGGTCGAAAATTGGCGCAAGTTGGCCCCGTCATCGCGCCGATGTGGAAATGTCCAAGGAGACGACGACGACGACAACGACGACACACATTCGTGCTCACACATGGAAGCGGCGCGACGCGATCGTCCACTTGATGCTCTCATTACCGTGTTACCGGCTTCCGACCATTCACGACCGTCTAAAAACGACGATTCACCGGCAGTAAGATCCTCGTTAAACGTCTTTCCAGCGACGCAACCTTGCCTTCGTGGACAACAGTCCACGTCTTTATCCCCGTTAAATATTACATTGGCCAAAGCTCTCGAGAAATTGACCATCAACCGAGATATTATTCCACACTCGTCTCTCTCTCTCTCTCTCTCTCGGGAAATACGTTATTGGGAAAACACGCGGAACAGGGGAACGCGAGTTCCAGGTTTTCACGCGTCACAAACTGTTCTTGCGCAACTGTCGATTCGGTAATGGACAAACACGAACGTTCCGATCGAATGGACTGCGAGACATAGAAGAGAGAACGTACTGTCTGGAGAGAAATTATCCTCGTTCGTCGTCGTCGGGGGACAGAGACCGCGACAAAACTACAATTCCGTCTTTCTCCCTTTGTCCGAAAACTTGACTGAAAAAATCCTACGACGCGCGGTGTTTGTTTAGTCATTCCGTCGAGCGAGTTGCGCTCGCATATCTTTTTTCTTTTTTTTAGCGGAGCGCGCGCACGAATCCTCCGTATGCGTAATATCGAAGAAATTGCGCTTCGGTGAAAGCGCGATCGCGCGCCGATCAGGACAAATCGGACGGTGCGTGCGCAACGTAGCGCAGAGCAGAGCAGAGCAGAGCAGAGCAGCGCAGCGCAGCGCAAAGGCTCGCTCGTTCCTTCGTTCCTTCGTTCGTTGGTTCGTTGATTTACGCAACGCTGGCAAAATCGAGGCGAGAATGTAATTTCGTAGGTCGCGTTCCTGCGAGAGCGGTTCACCTTCGCCTCTCGAGCGAAACGTAGTCTCGAGCAAGTTGAGAACGAGTCGACTCGGCCGCTCCCCTTTCCATCGATCGGCGACCGATCGCGATCGTCGCGTCAATTTCCATGCAACGCGCACTGTCACGTCCTCTAAATTTTCCATCCATCTTTCCAGCCACCTTCCATCGCGAGCAAACACGCTCTCATCGACCGACCATTATCCGACGACGTTGATTACACCCGCCCGCCAGCCCGCACGCGTTCGATTCCTTCAGTTAGCTCTCACTCGCCGTCTCGTCTTCCTCCCCCACCCTTCCTTCGTCCTCGATATGTCGATATTAATTGTAAATCAAAAGGAATGCAACGTTCGCCTCACCGGCAACCGTGTGTAACCGAGCGTTGATGGAACCAAACAGCCCTCCTCTTCGTTCGTTGTACGTGCCGCGTGTACTTTGCTCTCTCTCTCTCTCGCAAAGTGTATCGCGTCACGTTCCATCGCGAGCAAATCGATCGGTCGCTGATCGATGAAACAGGTATCCGTGTTTGAACGCTCTTGAGACTTATTCAGAAACGCAGTTTGTCAGACGAAACCGCCGGACGAAAACTCGGATTACTACTCAGCCGAATAGTCGTCCGAGATCGAAAAACCTCCCCACGTAATCTCCTCTCGACTCTGAAATTCCGAATTTACGTACCGTAATAATGTACTTACCTGTTAACCGATCGCCATTTGCGCGTATTATTATATAAGCTCGTATGCTTCCTGCTCTTACTCGGGAAGATTTTACGCCGTTACGGACGTAACGGACGAAACCAGCGAATCGTTCGTTCGTTCGTCCGATCGATTCGATCGACACGAGCCGTCGTCGAATCGTCGACACGTCGGAAAATTCTCATCGCTGATCCTCCCGATCAGCGTCCGTGTGAACGGAAACTGCGCCAGAAAATTGCGTAACCAACGCGGTGGAAGGACGACGGAACAAACGGATCGAGACGCGGAAATCGAACGCCGATGTAACGAAGTCCCTCCTCTGCCTATCCCTTCGGATCTCTCTCTCTCTCTCTCCCTCCCTCCCTCTCTCGTTATAACTTGCTTTCTGATTCTAAGGAAAACAAATCTTTTTCCCTCGCGAACCTTTCGATTTCTGCGCGACGTTCATCCCGCCCGATTGCGTTGTACGCGTGTCCGAACGAGAGTAAAGAACCACCTCACAGGGCACTCGAGTTCGAAACTCGCGGTCTTCGAGTGAAAGTAAAACGAGACGTTGACTCGTGCTCGCATCTGCGAAATTTTCATTGCCGCGATCGAGTATTTTTTTTTTTTTTTTCGATCGATTCGACTCTCTTTCTGCTGCTGCTATTACTTCTTCTTCTTCCTCTCCTCGTCTCTCTTTCTCTCTCTTCATTTTTTTTTTTTTTTTTTTTTTTTTTTTGGTTCTCCTGAAATTTCATTGAAATTCGCCAACCCCACGCGACTCGATTCGTCAATTTAACTCGACCCGATTCGAGACCCGATGCGAGGAACGTGGCGCGCAACGCATGATGAATCATCGCTAGCTAAGCGTACAAGACGACACGTACATCAAATGAAATTAAAAACGTATCGGGCGTTACGTTCGTGGCGCCGGTAACGTCTTTAACCATCTCGTTAACGTAACCCCTCCTCCTCCTCCTCCTCCTCCTTCTTCTTTTCTACCTCCTCTTTCTCACGTCCTACCACCCATCGAATTCGTGTCCAACGAAACGGCAACGCGCGATCGCCACCAACTCTAGCGGGCAAACCGTTTCTCCTTCGGTTTCGACCTTCTTTCAAATGTTAAAGCACAACAAAACCGTGACTACTTACACCATCGCCTGAGGAATCCTCCTTGAAGTTTTGCGCAAATTCCACGATGTACCCTCATCTTGATCGACGATCAATCACCACACCACTCTCTTTCTCTCTCTCTCTCCTTCTCTTCTCTTCTTCCTCGTTTTTGATTCTTCCGGCTGCCGGCTAGACAAACACCACAAGTATATCTTCACCGATCTTCTCCACCCGTCGTCGATAATCCGTCTTTGTCGAAGGAACCAACGCAACCAACGATCGAATCACTGCACGACTTTAGTCTCTCCCGATCGTCTTCGTTTTGTCAGCCACCTACTCACGTGCGTAGAGTGGCTTTTTCTTTTTCTTTCTTCACTTCTTCACGCCCTAGTTTTTCTTTTCGGTCGGATTTTCCTTCTAACTTTGCTGCTCGTCCTCGTCCTCGTCCTCGTCCTCGTCCTTGTCCTCGTCCTTGTCCTCGTCGTTTGTCTTCGTCCTGTCGCCGTCGCCGTCGCCGTCGTTCACGTTCGTCGTCGACGTGCAAGCCCCGAGAAACTCGAGCTGTAGATTCCCTTCCTATGAAAGAAGAACGAGACGAAAGGTGGCGGTGGTACGAGGAACGACGAGAAGGAGAAAGTCTATTCTCCTTTCCAAGCGACAAGTGTGCCACTGGCGGTGCGTCAACGAACGCCAGCCAGCCAGCCAACTAACGATACCGCTTCGTCGTTGCACGCTCGAGACGATCTACACCGCCAAGTACACGCGCGGTCAAACTACTACTGCTACTACTACTACTATTACTACTCTACGATTCACCTTTCTCTAGCCAGCCAGTTAATACGATGTCATTACGCTGCGATAGCCAGGATCAACGCGCGACCAACGACCACCACGATTTTCTTCTTCTTCTTCTTCTTCTTCTTCTTCGCGCTGCTCGAACAGCTAAACCCCGCTCTTTTTCAATCTACCAATCTCGTTTACCACGCGATCGAACGTGTTGTTTGCGTTCAACGCGGGAAAGCGCGCGCGTGCGCGCGCTCGAGATCGAAACGGCCGCACGCGAACGCGGATCGAGCTTCGAGCAACTCGAGCTTGGAACAACGACCGATCGACGACAACTACACGCGTTTTCACGTGCGATGATCGCGAAAACAAACTCGCCCGAGAGAGAGAGAGAGAGAGACGACTATACACGGTCGGTATGCGCATCTACGGAATCTCCTGGGGCGAAATCGAGCGGAAATCTGTCGTTCGCTCGCTACGAGGTCGGCCGATACACTGCGCAACCAGCGACTGACTCGACGCTCGACCAACGACGTTACTACGTACTCCTTTTACCATCACACTGGATCCTGAATGCGGCAGGCACGCAGTTCAGGTGAACGATTTATCATTGCCCCACTCCTCATTTTCCACTTCTTCGCTCTTCCTTCTTTCCGTTTCTTCTCTCCGTTCCCTTTGGCTCTTTCCTTCGTTTCTCTCCTTCCTTCCCTTCTCGCTCTCTCCTCCACCTTGTCACCATCTTGTTTCCACCTTTACTGCTATTTTATATATATATATATATAAAATATGTATATATATACATATATAAAATATGTATATATATATATATATATATATATAAAATATGTACACACACACACACACACACATCCATCCATATTCCCCCCGTTTCTTTCTCATGACTAGCTCGCGACCACTTCATTCTTCTCCTTTTCATTCACGTTTCCTTTCCTTTTTTCTTTCTTTCTTTCTTTCTTTCTTTCTTTCTTTCTTTCTTCTTTTTCTTGCCAACTCTTTTCACGTCTTGTTTCAAACACGTCTCTGACTAATTTTACGTTACATCGTATCTTTGTTTCTCCTCCTCGTCTCGCCGCTTCTCGGCATTGTTCTTCCTTCCACCTATTTGTCACCTATCCGATTTAATCAAGTATATTCGATATGCCGACGCTTAATTGGCAACGTCGATCACCTGCTTGGATAATTGGTTTTTTTTTCTTCCACATAAAAACGTCGTGCTCGTATCGATCCGTGCGTCAGAATTTTTGATCACCGGCGACAACACGTTCGCAAACAGGTTATTTAATTTTAATTAAACTGCACTTATTCCCGAGAATCGATTCTTTCAAGTAATTAATCGACAATTAGATGCGACAAATATCGATTAGAAAGAATAACTCTTGGAATATTAAAAATAGCGAAGAAGAAGAAAAAAAAGGAATAACGCGCAAGCGAGAGAAGAAACGAAACAGCGTTAGATTCATTGGTGCGAAGGATGTGTGTAATTGCCATGGAATAATTGCGTAGCGAACGTTCTGCCCTTGCTCGGGATCACGAATAACGCGAACGCCTTGACCCTTTGATTGGAGACTAATCTCTGTAATTTCGTGGGAATGGAAAGACATTTCCGGACATCTCGGTCAACCTGCAAATGACCGTGTTATAATTGTTGGATTATCCGTAGAATCGTAAACCTTCACTTCACAAAATATATATATATATATATATTACGTAAATGACAAACGACGTCGCGTCGACGCTACAAATAACGCAGCGTCGTTATACTGCTCGCACTTACTACGAGCGGACTTGCTACAGTGTCTCCAACCTCTGCCTTTTCGAACCATCGCACCCTTCTCCTCGCGCCCTTTGCGTTCTTTTCGCTTTATTTTTAACAGCTAAAACACAAACTACAAGCGCGTACGTGTGAATAGGTAACGGCGAGGGATCAACGACACACACTCCATCAAACGTTTTCGACTTGAACGTAAGAGTACACTTTATTTCTCTTTCTGTTTTTCTCTCGTCTGAGCGTGCTTAAAATACGCGCTTATATTCTCTATATTTGCGTACGTTGTACACAAACCGGATAACAAACGACAATATCCGCGTGATACTTCTTTCTACGTACGAAAAGATACGTCTAACAATTTATCTATCGATTTCACCGAATACCACGTCCAAAGTACCGATGATGGCTACAACATCGGCGAGCATGCACCGTGGACCCATGTGGCGCAAAGCTGACAAATGAGGAAATCCCGGTGCTTTGATTTTGCATCTGTAAGGTCTGCTACTACCGTCGCTAACGAGATAGACGCCAAATTCCCCTTTCGGCGCCTCGATCGCGGTAAACGTGGCTCCGGGAGGTACTTGGAATCCCTGCGTGTACAGCTTGAAGTGATGTATCAACGCTTCCATGCTGGTTTTCATCTCCTCCCTTCTAGGCGGTACGATTTTCGCATCGTCCACCCTTACCTCGCCCTCTGGCATTTGGTTCAAGCACTGATAAATGATTCGCAACGACTGACGCATTTCCTCCATACGGCACAGATACCTAGAAGAACAGCGAAAGAACCGTCGATCAACGATCCAACGTTCGTGTTACACGGTTATTCCTTATTATTATTATTATTATTGTCGTGCTATTTCACTGGTAAATTACCGATCGTAACAATCTCCAAGTTCACCGATTGGAACGTCAAATTCGACCAAATCGTACGCGTCGTAAGGCTGTTCTTTCCTCAAATCCCACTTTATTCCGGAGCCCCTCAACATTACGCCGCTGAATCCCCAATCGTACGCCTGCTGTATCGTTACTACACCGATATCCTTCGTACGTGACACCCATATTCTGTTTTCCGTCAGCATGTCCTCCACTTCGTCCAATCGTTCCGCAAAGTGCGAGGCCCAGTGGTATATGTCGTCCATCAAACCCAACGGCATGTCCAAAGAAACACCGCCCGGACGAATGTAAGCCGCGTGCATGCGAGCGCCGCTCACGCGTTCGTAAAATTCCATCAGCTTCTCTCGTTCTTCGAACAGCCAGAAAAACGGTGTCATAGCTCCTATGTCGAGGGCGTGCGTCCCAATGTTCATCAGATGGTTCAGGATTCTTGTGATCTCGGCGAATAAAGCTGAAAAATGGCACAAACGGCTTTAAACATTTGCTTGCTTGCTTGCTTGCTTGCTTCCTCTCTCTACCTCTCTTTTTCATCGATTCCTATTGTACAAATGTATACTTGTATCGTACTTGTATCGTACAGATATGTACATGTATATACTTACTTCTGATGTATTTTGCTCGCAAGGGCACTTCGATGTTCAACAATTTCTCGATAGCAATGGAGAAACACTGTTCGTTGCACATCATCGAGACATAGTCCAAACGATCAAAGTAAGGCAAAGCTTGCATGTACGTCTTGTACTCGATCAACTTCTCCGTGCCTCGATGCAAGAGACCTATGTGGGGATCTGCGCGTACTACGTACTCGGCGTCCAACTCGAGTATCAGTCGTAATACTCCGTGCGCAGCTGGATGCTGAGGGCCAAAGTTGATCATCACATTTCGCAATTCTAACGGCGGAGGAGGTTTCCGGTCGTCCAAAGGTTCATTTTCCTTCTCCACCTTTAGAAAAGGCCACAAGTTATCGGGTGCCATCACTTTGGTGGTTTTCTCTTTTTGTCGCACGTACTCCAAATCGGACTCCGTTGGAAACCATCGATGCGCATCTCGTCTTTGACTACAATATTTCCAGTATACTCACTTTAGTATATCACGAGTTTGTTACAAGTTGGAACGAGTTACGTTTCTTATAGGTTATGTTACGTAACCAAACACAGAAACGTCTTTGGTAAAAGTTCTAAACCTAGTCAGGCTGACACCTCACCTTTCGACATTGATCAAAACAGCTGTCTTGTTGACAGCTTGTCTCTCGTTCCACAGTCCAGTTGATAATCTGTTGAAGCGTATAAGGGAAGGTCCAAGAAGCGCCCTGACAGCCATTCTCCTGCCTAATTCTATCACTCACTCTCTCTCTCTCTCTCTCTCTCTCTCTCTCTCTCACTCTCTGGCCTACCGTCTACCACTCGAAACGCACTCCCCTCTGCCCCGTTTTCCTCCCCTCCTTCTCTCTTCTAATTTCTTCCCCAACATATAACAGATTCTATTCCTCTCGTCGATGTATCATAACTATTTATTCACGTTAATCACGTTACGCTCGTCCACCATATTCTACGCCGTTTTCGATCGTGCAGTGACGCTTTAAATCGATTCTCGACTCCTCGACTTCTCGACTTCTCGACTCGACCCGGCGTAAATCGATATCTCGACTGATCGGCACAGTCGCTGATCAGCGACCACCACGCATCTCCGCCTTGTCACTTTGTCGATTTCATTTCTGCAATTTCTTTGCTTACTTGACACGTGCATACTTAAATTACGTATAATACGTGATAATGATGATGAAATATATGCATTTAATAATTTGTGCATTTACGTCATGTCGCTAAACGTGTATAACATTTACATTTACATAACGTACATGTAAGTAGATTGCAAGAAATCTACATTTGTTCGTGCAAAAAATTCTACCAATTAACAAGTACGTGTACGTACACGTACGGAGGAGGATGAGAACAAATTTACGAGTACAGATGGAATAAATATATTTTCTCGTTTGGGCAGCAATCGTCCTTCCTTTGATTCCTTTGACACGTGTATATGTTGCGTACATGTTGCGTGTAATGTCTTGCCAATGGAATCGCGATTAAAGTTACGAATCCACGTACTGTGTTTTACAAATACTGTTGTAATTTTTGACTTTGGTAAGAAATTACGATCGATAAAAAGAAATCATCACGGTTGATGTCGCGCGACCAACCGTGTTTGGAGACAAACTTGTCAAACACTTCTCGCGAAGTTCAGTTTCTACGCAGTTTCAAACAAAGTACCTCTTTTTCTCTGTACGTCTCACGATATCGCTGCAATAGCTATGATTATACGTACATGCATACGTATTACGTATGCAAGTATCATCCTCCTGCTCATTCTCGAGACATTTGACGGGAGCAAAAATTATTGCCAAGTAATTGCAACCTTTCTCGTTCGTTAAAATCCAACGAGTAATTAGACGCGCATTACGGTCGATATACGTATACGTATACGTATACGTATACGTACATGCGTGATACACGTAGTACGTGTACAGCTATTGAGAAAGTTGCAAGAGTGAAAGAAAAAAGTAGCTCGATATTGGCATAAGTCGTTAATTGCGCAACGAGATTGCCAATGCTTTGACGTGGGTCAACCTCGCCGTATCGAGGTTACTATTTCTAGGATGAAACAAGAAAGGGGTAAGATGAGGTAGGTAGTTGAGAACGAGTCGACGTCATCGCACTGCCCAGTGGCAGCAGCAGCCAAATTCCGCGCATCTCAACGATATTATATATCTAATCTACATTATTACATATCTATGTCTTCTTTCCTCTCAGACATGGTCTGTCTCTGTCGTTGGACTTTTCGCCTTCGACGTTCTTCCTCCGTGTCCACCCCTGGCCCACCAAATTTCATTTCCAGTTCCGTTCCGCTCCGTTCCACTTTTCCAACTGTTCGCTCGTTCAAGTGTATTCTCATAGCTCCGTGATACTTTTACTTTTACTTTTACTCGCGAGACACTTTGCGCAAATGCATATTGCGTCATGTGTGTATTTATCGTTCAAACAAGTTGAAACGAGTTGCATTCTTTCTGCCATAATGCGCGTAATATGGAAACGTGGTATGTGGAGACATCGCACATAGTACATTTTAGAGAATCTATTGAATTTCGTCCAGCATCACAAGTATACAAAATACGTGTGTATATATATATATATATATATTATAATAACAAGTTTACGTATATGGATAAAAACGCCTGCGTACATCATACACATAAAGAATACACAAAGTCAGTTGCATGGTTGCACGTAAACGCAGTTATTCTTTACTCGCGGGAAATTTAAAAAACGTTGACGCACCAACGTGCTAAATAAAGATATAAAAACGTCTGGCGGACGAGAGAGAATCGTCGATGAGATTGACGAGCAGGACGATTGAGAATAAGTAAAAAAGAAAGAAAAAAAAAGATGTGATTTAAAGGAAAAGTTGATCTGAAATATGAAAATGGGTAGTAGGAAAGTAACAACAACAACAACAGAGATTCACACCTCTGCCGTAATGCATTTCTCCGTAATTTCTGATTAAAGGGATCGACGAGGTGATCGACTCGAAGCGAAGAAGAAATTTCTGTTGCGTGGAAATTGACGCGAGCATTCGAGACGAGAGAGACGAGAGACGTAAGAAGAAGGCAGACGAAAGAAAAGAAGAAAGTAAGAAAGAGAACCAGCGAGCGAAGATGAGAAAGATATCAGTGAAAATCGTAGAGAAGATAACGATGTAGCGATTGAGGCAACTGTAGTTTACGAACAATCTTGGGCAACTTGGTACCGCATAGTTTGCGAACGATCAACCTGGCCTGATGAGTCAAAGGCAACGGTGTTCGTGCTGCTTCCATCACGAGAGCTTTCTGCGCATCTGTCAAGCTGCTGGATCTTCTTATCATGCAAGGATCGAAACTCTCGGCCGCTTCGAGCAACGCCTTGAGCAACCGCGGCTTGTCCGCGGTGTTTTGAAGCGAGTTCAATATACCGTGAGGATCGCGGAACTGCGTCTTGATGACGACACGTGCCCCGTATTTGAGCAGAAGGGCCACCACCTCGACCGAGGGATTCTCGTTCGAGGCGACGTACTCGGCGAGAACTGGCCGCAACGCGGGACCTTCGTCGCTTCGTATCACCAAGTTCGGATCGGCTCCCCGTTCCAGCAACATCGACAGAATCTCCAGCCTGTTTGGAATGTTATCCGCGCAAGCGACGTGAAGAGGCGATCCGATGATCGGCGAGGTGGCGTTCACGTCGGCACCTAAAATCGTTTTAAACCACTCTCAAAAGCTCTAAACGTCTAAACCGTACACGGTTTACGATTTAAAGTTTAAAGTTTAAAGTTTAAAGCTTAAAGTTTTAAGTTTAAAGAGAAGACAAGCAGGCAAGTACTTGGCGCAAACTTACCCGATTGCAACAACGTTTGAACGATCGATGGATCTCCCTTCAAAATGGCTAGATCGAGAGCCGTGGGTTTCTGATATTCAGGACCGAGATCGAGTCGTGCCCCTTGCTTTAACAGTAGATCGATCACCGTCGGATCACCGCCGAGAATCGCGTAATGCAGAACGGTCCGGTAGTCGTGCCGCGCGTCCGCCATCGAATTAACGTCCGCCCCGTAGCTCAGCAGAAGCAGTACCGAAGCTATGCCCTGACCAACACCAACCAACATCATCCGTTCTCATCCGGTAAATTGTAGCAGTGTAGCTTGTTGCGTTTCGTTTTCGTTTTCGTTTTCGTTTTCGTTTTCGTTTTCGTTTTCGTTTCGTCTCTCGACCGATTTACCTGTGGCAGCCTCGCTGCTTTCATCAACGGCGTCAGCCCAGCGCGATCCCGCGTGTTCGCCTGTGCCCCGAACGCTAACAACAACTCCATGCATTGCAGATCCAACGGTGACACCAGATTGATCTCCGATCCGAAGAAGTACCTTTTGTTCGGATTCGCGCCAGCCTCCAGCAGTATTCTAGCCACTTCGACGTGCCGATTTCTCAAAGCGAGTCGCAACGGTTCGTCGCACAGCGTCGTCCTGCGGCATATAAATATTATCATTGTTATTCTCTCTCTGTTATTTTCTTGTTGTTATCCCATGTTGTTCACATTATTCACATTAGTCGCGCATCCTTCCCTATCTCTCTCTCTCTCTCTCTCTCTCTGTTCTACTTTCTACTCTGAAATTTTATTCCATTTAATATTCTCTCTTTCTCTGTCGCTCGTTCTTCGTCTCTTTTTCCTCCACTTCTCCCACCTCGCCTCGTTTCTCAACATCGATAAAAATAAATGGCGACCAGTTTACAGAGACACGCGTATACCGAGAGAGGTGCAATTAAATCTTTCTAGATAGAAATTCGTAGCATGGAAGGCTATCGTCGATTTTTGGCTCGCGTTCCAAGGACGTCGTGACGATTAACTTCTCATTAAGAAATCGCGCTATAGATGTATTATAGCCTCCCCTCCTGCCCATCGACTGTTTACTACCGGTGTAATTCCGATCGGCAGCTGGCCGAAGAGAGGAACGCCGAAAAGAGAAGAGAAGAGAAGAGAAGAGATACGAGGTAAGAGAAAAGCGGAGAGAGGATTGGAAAAAATACCTTGGAAAGAGTTCTCCGGTTTCGCGTCTATGGTCGACCTTGGCACCGTGCTCGAGCAACAGTTTGACCAAGTCGAAGTAACCGTGCTCGGCGGCAAGGTGCAACGCCGAGTAGCCGCACTCGTCGGTCGCGTCGATGTCCGCGCCGCGTACCAACAACAGCTGAGCCGCTTCCGTGTACCTCTGCCACACCGCGTAATGCAACGGCCTCAAGCCCTGCGTCACCGGCTCGTTTGCCTTCGCTCCGCACGCCAACAGAATTCGAATCTCGTCGAGCGGCTGCAGTCGTATTATAGCGTCGGCCAGCTCCCGCTGCAACGGATTGGCGATGCACTCGGAAGGCATCTGCTACCACGCCACATCATCCCCGAGATGTTCGAGACAGACAGACAGACAGACAAAAACCTTTATTTAACCTTTGCCGCGAAGCTTTTTCAACCTTTTTTTTTTTCTACCGCAGAGAAGAACGATCCCACGATCGAGAGTTCTTTCTTTCTTTCTTTCTTTCTTTCTTTCTTTTTCGAGTCATCTTCGAACGACGAAAGATCGACGACAAAAGAACACGTCGCGTCACGTCGCTATCGCGCACCACGCGCCGAAACCGTGCCAGAAGCCACGCGGTGGTGATACAATTTTGGCGATGATATCGGAAGCGCGTCGATCGAGTCGATCGAGTCGATCGAGAACCATCTTTCTTAACCTACTTTTTTCACCACTTGATCGTTTCTCGCATCTCCGACCACACCACCACCACCACGGACCAACGTATGCCTCTACCTACGTATGCACACGCACGTATCCGTGCACGTGTACCGCGGCGTATGTATTGTTCTTTTTTCCCTCTCTCTCTTTTTTCCGTTCTACATCGAAAAACACACCGCTCCGATCGACCATCCGATCGAAATTCACCGATGGAATTGTTTGATCGAGACGCGAAGCAACGACACGACCGCTTGATAGCAAGATGGAAAAAAAGAAACGAAACACGACCGTGAGAGTCGATAGTCTTCTTTCCAATTCCACGTGACGATCGGTAGAAAGCTGTCGTCGTACGACGTTTTCGTATGGCGAATCCTGTTCATTCGGTTATTTACTCACGGTGAATGCTCTGCGATGCTCCAGCATGTAGAATTGATGTTGTAAACTGCCTTCTTTGTCGGAAAGACGGTCCTATTTAAAGCTTCGAACGGTGATTCCGCCCGAAAATAACACAAAGGGAACGCGCGGGAGTGTGCGCATCGAATCATCCGCTCGCGACAACTACGCAATTTTCGTTTCGAAGAACTCGGTTCCAAGTCGAGTGGCTTGGAGTCCTGCTGCTGCTGCTGCTGCTGCTGCTGCTGTTGCTGTTGCTGTTGCTGCTGCTCTCTCTCTCTCTCTCTCTGTTTCCTCGATCTTTTTATTCAATCACCCGCGCAGCCCCGTTTCACATTCGCATTTCTCCATCAAATCTTCCCAATCGAAACACCATCGAGTCTCTCCTCCATTGTCTTTTCCCTTGACGCTACGCGTCATCATCTCCGACGTTTTTCCCTGATTGAAAGTAAATGTTTCGCGATCTTTGCGACAATTTTCGACAATTTTCGACGTACGGTACTTGTCCTACAACGTGTGCGTATATTCAGATAAACTGCTCAATCATTGTCTGCCCGATCATTGTCTCTCGATGTTTGTCAAACGTTTGCACGTTTTGCGCGTCTTTCTCTCGAAATCTCTCAGAAACGGAAATAAACACGGAAGATCTCGACGTATCGATACACACACACACACACACACACACACACACAACACACACACACACACACACACCGTGTGCATGTAGAGTCGTTTTTCAGTGAAAAAGAGGGAAATATCACGGCTCAACGTTCTCAACGTCTCGACACGGCTATGGAAACAACGAGGCTCGACGTCGTCGTCGTCGTCGTCGTCGTCGTCGTCGTCGTCGTCGTCGTCGGTGTATATAGCGTAGCAGCGTGCATGGTATAACGTGATAACGAAAATATATAACGCGTGTCGTAAATCGCGTATATCGTAGAATATTTTCAACGAGTATTTTAATAACAAGGACTGAAACAACAACCGAAATAACTGAACGCACTCTTATTTTTGGAAGTACTTTTATTAAGAAATACTTTGCACTTATTAAATGCCTTATATTCTTAATTCATTTTAATTATAATATAGTTATTGTTATAGCATTGTCCTATCTTTCTACTTAGAAGCATGCTTCGCTAACACACGTTACACGATCCTAAATTATAAGCAATTTTTTTTGTCCTTAACGTACAGCTTATGCGTAAATCAAACAACAATACTTTAATTTCACAAAGCCGACAAGTGCAGAGTTGATTAATGGAAATCTTCGCAACCTACGAAAAATTCTGTACACAAGTGCCTATTATGTGTTGCGACTCGAGGAAACTTCAAATTCTCTCGCTCACGGCGTTGGCGCCATTTTTTCTCTCTCTCTCTCTCTCTCTTTTTTTTTTTAATGTTTCCTTGCTGTCGAGTAACAGATTGGTATTTGTACGCTGGATAATAATCTTGAACTTGTCAATCATGGAAGTTTCCTCTTTCGAAAATAGTTTTGGTAATCGTGTGATCGGCGCGTCGTCGCCCTTTTTTTACCATCGCGTTTTGCCTCCTCGCGGTCCACGCCACGTTCAGTTCAGTGTATTTTCTCGCATCCTCCAAGGGCCACGACTTTCGAAAATTTCGAAACTTTCGAAACAAGCAAGAAAAACAAATGCAATTTCCACACTTCCGCATGTTTCTTTTTTTTTTCTTTTCTTTTCTTTTTTTTTTTTTTTACTTTCCTCCTTTCCTTCTCTTCTTCTTCTTCTTACTCGTCTGTCTCCCTCTCTCTCTTTCGTAATCCCTCGTTACTTTTCTTTCCAATTTTTCACGTCATACGACGAGTGCAACACACACTTTCGCGAGAACGCGAAATCCAAACAACTTAACAGCGCAGGGCTTTGCACGAGAATACCATGTTATCTATATTTGCCGCTAATCGCTAATTTATCCGTCAATCTGCGACGCGCACTCGCGCCCAAAACGTACGTGCGTGCGTGCGTGCGTACGCGCACGTGCTCGTCACATTGGACGATCCCGTTTTTCTTTCTTTCTTCTTCTTCTTCTTCTTCTTCTTCTTCTTCTTCTTCTTTTCTTTTTTTCTCTTTTTTTTTTTTTTTTTTCTTTTTCTTTCCACCGGAAACGAATCATCGTTCGATCATCGTGTTTCGTTCCCTTCTGGACAACGACGAACGTTCTCGAAGACGGAGTTCTCGTTCGATACACGACGCGATCGACGTTATCGCCTACTATACGTATACACGCTACGCTTTCTTAACGGTTACGCTAAATTTGTTATTCTTAAGGAACCTACGTTTAGAAAATTGGACTTTTTATAGGCTTGTGTTTTCTTCTTCGAAAAATATCTATAGAACGTTCTTCACGATTGTAACTCGTCGAGCAAGGAATCGATCGATCGGTCTGTCTCTGTCTCTGTCGTACAATCGGGACGGGAAGATCGACCGAGAGTTTTACCAAACGGACAAATTTTCTCACAGAGAATTTTCTCGCCGTTTTTCATGTCGCACACACACCAGAGAGACATTTGCAATTTTCTATCGTCGTCAGTTCGCACATACACGTCACGCGCACGCACATACATTCTCTTTTGCTCGCTCGCTCATTCGCTCGCTCAGTCACTCTTTGTTTTCTCTTTCTCCTCTCCTTTCTCTCCTTTCTCTACAATAATATACCGAATCTCACAAAAAACATGTTTCTCAAGGTAAAATTCAAGTATTTTATCGTTTTAATGGAAGATAATACAATAAAATATATATATATATATATATGTATAAATATATATGTATATATACATATATACATATACATACACATATACATATGTATATATATATATATAAATATATATATAATTCATGTAAATATGGATCAAGCAAAAAAAGCAATAAAAAAAGAAGAAATGACGAAGGTATGGATTAAGACCAATGTTAAAGACCGATCGATCGCATTCTCCGCTATTCGCAGGACATTGACCTCGGTAACTGTAAAATGAAATCTTAATATAGCAATCCATTAATTAGCGTAAGAAATATAATCGCCATATTCTATCTACAAATAATAATACCGCCATAAAAAATGTATTCCGAAGCGATAATCTAATTAAATATAACGCAAACTGCCTCGAAATGGCTACGATCTAAGGTACTCCTAAGAAAACAATTGTAATAATAATAATAGTAATAATAATAATAATAATAATGATAATAATAATAATAATGATAATAATAATAGTACTAGTAGTAGTTGTAGTAGTAGTAGTAATAATAATAATAATAGTAATAATAATAGTAATAATAATAATAATAATAGTAATAGTAGTAGTAGCAGTAGTAATAATAGTAGTAGTAGTAGCAGTAGTAATAGTAGTAGTAGTAGTAGTAGTAGTAGTAGTAGTAGTAGTAGTAGTAGTAGTAGTAGTAGCAGTAGTAGTAGTAGTAGTAGTAATAGTAATAATAATAGTCGTCAAGTATCGTTCACGCTTCTTTGATTGTTGTTTAGTTACATAGTTTAAGGGTATTATTATAATACACGTGAGTATGACACGGCTTTCCACTAAAAATATTTGTTAGATACGCTGAGCATTACTGACTTAAGCACTGTACTAAATTTACGTAAAATGTATCGTTATTATTAGAAAACTAATTATTTTTCATTGGTTTGAAATACTGGTTTTTAATAGATCTGTATAAAACCTTTGTCAACTGGAACTCTTTGAACGATGATTCGCGCGATACAAGCAACGATACTATGCATCTCCATAAAAAACTATTCTCCGTTACATATTCGTTATTCCAACATCCGATTTTAACCGTTTACAACACTCGCACATACGTATTGTAATCACTTTGTCTCTTTCTTTGCCCTTCTTCGATGAACTTGTCTCTTGGATCGAGTCGAATCCCAACGACCACCAACCGGTCTCGAACGTAACAGAGATCATTAGGGAAAGAAAGAAACGAGACCAAATCATTTTTTCTTTTTTCGGAAATGGCAGACAAAACACAGACGAAAGATAGATACAGAATATAAAAATTTTAAAATGTCGCAAGCACTTTTCTCTCTCTCTCTCTCGCTCTCACCCCTCTCTTCCTTTCTTTGTGTCGTAGTTACGAAAAACATTTTACGCGCCCAAAAAAGGGGAAAGGTAAGGAAGAAAATGACGAAAGAAGAAAATTGAAAAATTTTCCGTATATACGATAGGGCTTGTAGGACTTTTCTAATCCGTTTCCATCTCGAATTCGCACGAACGAGATTGAATGAACAGGGCTTTTCCATGTACCGCGAGTAACCAAATGTTCACAAAGTTTCCTAACCTAATTTTTAGTCGTTTTTTACACGGTATTCCGCATATTGTCAAGTATAAATAAAGTCAGGGTTTATCACGAGGCCAGAATAAAAGGCAGATACGTTCTGAATGGTAGGAAATTGTCTGTATAGCTTTTTACTCCGAATACTTTTCTTGTTTTTCTTCTCTCAATCTTTCTCCTTTTTTTTTTTACTTCCTTTATTATCATCATTGTTATCATCATCATCTCATCATCATCATCATCATTATCATAATAATAATAATAATAATAATCATCATCGTCGTCGTCGTCGTCGTCGACATCATCATCATTATCGGCATCGTTATCATCATCATCCTCATCATCATCATCATCATCGTCATCGTGATAATTATCACCGTCACCGTCACCGTCACCGTCAGAGTCGTCATTATAATCATTATCATCAATCATCGTCGTCGTCGTCGTTACTATCATCATCATCATCATCATCATCATCATCATCATCATCATCATCATTTATCGTCAATTATCATTGTCAATATCATTATCATATCTACCATTATCGTTATCATTCTCATTCTCATCATCATCATCATCATCATCTTCTTTTTCTTGCTTTTTTTTCTTTCTTTCTTTCTTTCTTTCTTTCTTTCTTTCTTCTTCTTCTTCTTCTTTTTTTTCGTCTTGCTTTTTCTTCTTTCTCTTGTGCTTTTCTTTCTTCCTTTTCTCTTATATCTGGCACTCTTCTGTTTAGGCTGTTTCGGTAATTTACTTTGCTGGATTATTGCATTGCATGGAAAAATATGGCTTTATCCGAATGCTATTTAACAAAGGCAATACACTGTACGATTATATTGTGTATTATATACGTTACGATATACGTGCAGGCGCGTTGAGCGTGTATGCACAACTTCAAGTATGTATGTAATCATTGTAATCTTTCGAAAAGGCAGATCCAGTATTCACAAAAGGATCGTACAACGTACACTCGATCGCCTCTATGAAAACTGCTGGATTTTGACGATTGATTATAAATGTTATTTGTACACTAGCATGAAAAAAGCATTACGCTCTACGTACGTCATGATCGTTTCCCATTTTTCTTCTCGACAACAAATCATAAACAAATCATAAACTTCTTCGACAGATACCTGGTTCGTCGAGCATCTGGATGTACAGCTTGATCGACTTGTATATTCATGTCCATATATGCATACTGTGTCTGTACATATATGTCCATGTATATGCATCGATATACGCAACAACTTCCGTTCTCATAACTGTATATTTATAGATGTATGCATATACGTGTTTGTATGTGTACATGTATGTGTATATATATATGCATATATATAAATATATAAACACACTCATATACAAAGGCAGAAAGAAGACACCTTCCACGCGCAGTGTCTACAAAAATATTATGTAGTAGATCCAGATTTGCCGTACGTAAGAAGATTCGACGTGGATGCGCGGATCAGCCACGTGTCTTGCCAGTCTTGAACGTAGTGACCAATTCGCTTGCGATTTTCTGACAACTGTACCAATCGACAACTGTATCAATTACACGTCTCATTGAACAGCGAGCTTCGACTCCGATTTAATTTCACGCTACGTAAAAGCAAGCAAGTAAACAGCATTACCGAACGACTTCTTTCATCCTGCTCGTTCTGTAATAATACCAATACTCAATGCTCAGAATCTCGGGTTAATCTTACACGTTATTATTCAGATTCGAAAAGAGCAACTTAATGGAGTAATACATATACACTTTTACTCGACATATATACATACACACACACACACACACACACATATACATACACACATACACAACGTACATATATATATATATATGTGTGTGTGTGTGTGTGTGTGTGTGTGTATATATGATACATGTATTATACATATAGACATATATACGTACGTACGCGTATATGTATATATATGTGTATATATATATATATATATATATATATTCGAGTACATCTACATTTATATACACACATAGATAGGTATGTATGCATGTACACATGTACGCGCGCGCACACACATCATATATGCTCAGCAGTAGATGCAGACGTAAACACGGACACGGACACGGACACGGACATACATTAGGCAGGCAAACGTTACACGCAGGCGAAACGTTACGTACGCGCACGCCTCCGTATATACACACGCGCGCGCACACACGTATACACGTGTGTGTGCATGTGCGTGTGCGTGCGTGTGTATGTGTGTGTGCATGCATACATGTATGTACGTACGTACGTACGTACGTACGTACGTACGTACGTATGTATGTATGTATGTATGTATTTATGTATGTATGTATGTATGTATGTATGTACGTATAAATAGGACGTAATAAAAAATAACCTATTCTACAGATACGTATTATCAAAAGATTTCGAGTGATCGTAAAAATATGATTTTCGTGACACGTTTAAACTTTCCCATGAACCATATTTTGTAAACCTGTTGTAGCAATCTGTATATAGGACTCAAAAAAATACCTCTTACGTTATTCATGTACGTAAGGTGTATGTGTCACTAAGTAGAAGAACGGAACACGGCCCAAAACTGAACCGTACGGATAGTTTTCGAACGCTGCATCGAGACAAACACGTAGTACTTTGATTATTACAATGTTATTTATGAACTACACCGGAAGAGAAGAAAGCCTCTCTCGCTATGTACAATAAATGGTAAATTAAATATTTCCAACTGAATCAGTACAAAGCCAAAATCAATCGTCTTCGTTACATGTTATTTTCTTATGCATCTTTCACGTGGCTCTTTTTCTCCGCCTCTCTCTCTCTCTCTCCCTCTCTCTCTCTCTCTCTCTCTCTCTCTCTCTCCCTCTACCTCTCGCCTCTTACGTTTCGATGCGCGTTCGAAAACTCGCACATGGTGCTTATGTACACAGAGCTGAGCTGTTCGAGACTAAAATCGTATCTATTATGTACGATACGTACACATTGTCAATTATTTTCTATTAAATTACTATCTTCTGTAAATGCAATAAATGTGTATAGAGTAACGAGTAGTTCGGCGAAAACGCACTCGCACTGGTACATGCGTGATCACGGGTCGTGAATGTTTAAACGAGAAACGAATAACTCAGTGTGAGTTATATAAAGATGGGAAGAGTGACAGTCTGGAACAGCTCCGACGTGGCAATAAAAAATTTGTTCGATTCAACTCAAGTCTAAAAACTGGCTATCTTTTGTACAGCACTACGGTAGGCTGGAGTTTAGGCTTTCTGGCAAACGATAGTTCATCATATGATATGGCGGACTTGCAGGACTTCCCGGTTGACTGTTCATGCCAAGATTGCTCGAACCACGACCGCGTTTTCGCCTTTGCAATATACCCTTTCTAACCATATAGAATCGAATCGTACTTATCGGAATTTTGTACTTTTCCGAAGCGACTTGAAACGTCATACCACGTGCTACCATATCCGAAGCTTGCTTCAATTCTTCTTCCGAACGTCTCTGACGTCTCTGATAACCTGAAAATTAACGAAGCACCAATGCAGTAAAGGCAGCGAGAAAACCATTTTAACGTGTACATTTATACAACATATGTAGAGCGCGTATTTTATTTATACATGTACACCGCGTATATAATCATAGCAGCGGCCGCTACACTACTTTACAATTAACGCGCAACAATCATCGGTCGATGTTTACCTTTAATACGCATAATAATAAACGTGCATAATTCTGTACAAGTACATGTTTCTTTCTGTGATTGTCAAGGTTATTCGAATATTTCTCGACGCTTCTTTTTTTCCAATCTGTTTCTATCGATCGTCGAGTTTCCTTGTTTCGATCGTTGCACTTTTCCTATTTCTTACCTTCAATCGCAGGAAACGGACTGCTCGGGTTACAATTACCGCTCGGTACCATGCTAATAGAATATGGTTTAACGTCATGCTGTTGAGTAAACTGCTCGTCTGGCTCCATTTTAACCATGCCCTGAGTCTCGGTTAAAGTCGCTTCACAAGCGCTAAGTGCTTTTTCCAAATGTTGCAACGCCTCGCTGTGTTCCATATTCATAAAATTTGACGAATTCGAATTCTGTGGGACTGGCGTAGTGCTGTGCGATGGAGCGCTTGCTGTGCTAGACGCAGCAATCGATGTCGTCTCCAAAAAATTAGCGCTCGAAGTTCCGTCGTCTGATGGAGTATCCTCGCCTTTATAATCAGAGCCATCCTGCTGCGCGGTCGTCGATGGTGCAACAGCGATGTTGGAGTCACATTGTGCCATTGAACCACTTTCGCTCGAAGAATTATCATTCCCTTGATTTGATAAACCACGAACCTAGACCGTGATAACATTGCCACGAGAATTAACAGAATGCACGTGTATATCTATATTCGTTCCAAAACATTATTTCATTATTTACAACATTGCCAATACTAACTTGAACGATATTTTTATACATTTACCTGCAAAACTTCAGCGGCTTGCATTAATTTACCAAGTTGTTGTTGTTCCACGTATACTTCACCACGATACATGAATTCCACTAAAGCTTGAAGTTCCCACATTCTCATATCTCTCAGAAATATAATAGGATGAGTGCATGGTATTTCTAACAGCAAACGTTCCAAATAATCGCTACAAGCGGATAATACCACTTTGTGACATTTTATTGAGCCACCGTCGCAGGCTAAAGTGACATCGACAAATTGTTCGGAACTTAAAAGTTTAGGAAATGCACTGTGCATGTTCGATTGATGAGAGTTCCATGAAACACAAAATTGTTGACGGTCACCACCAGGATAACTGCCTGGATTATGCAAATTCCCTCCACCTTCCATTGTTCCACTGCTTAGAACTTCCTTTTAGATCTTCCTGTCAATATCAACAAAGGTTTCTTTTATACGTTACACATTTTATGCTTATATTTTATTACAATTTAAAACATTCTATGTATTACTAGGGAAAAGCAATCAACAAGCTACAAGCAATCCAACATTCAACAAAACACAGAGTCTATTTTTGATCGTTACGAGGTAATTGTCCTAAATAGTGACTCGACGATTAACGTCTTTGCGTCGTTTTATGTCAAACTCTCTTTGTCGTATCACAGGTATCAGGCTCATCGTGATTTTATTACTAAATTTTTATTTTTCCCCAAGTATGTATACGACCAATATTATCTGTCATCATAATTTCTCAGTCGATCCACGTATCAACGTGTATGTTTCAAAGAAAACCATTAATGCAAATTTGTTGAACTCTAAATCTGGCATTCATAAACAGCAAGGGCCGTTATACACATATGCGAGTTCAAGAGGCAAATTAATCGTCACATTTCTCTTACCACAACATTATATTCTGATATGGTGATCAAACGATAACTATTAATGGCAATAAATTCCATCCATAAAACTGAGAAATAAATATACTGGCTTGCTGAATAATTATGAATAATTATGAATAATTATGAATGGAATAAGAAAAAAGCCAAAAATAGACACAGAGGATAGACTTACTCAGGAAAATTTGTTTAAAACAATGTACAATATGGCTGTATTGCCAAAGAAACTTTAGTATCACTTGTACTCGTTCGACTACTACTATAAATAATTATATATATATATATATATATATATATATATATATATATAAATACATAATATGATTGAAAAATGTAAAAAGATACACGTACGGTCGGTTATCGAAATTAGTAATTCTACTATAGCTTTGTGGAATTACGAACGCGAAGATTAACAGCGAGAAACTTTCAAGGAAAATCCATGGCACTAGCCGAGAACGAATGTGTAACAAAACAAATCTGTCGTCGGAAGCACATAAACGAATTCCTTAGGAAAAATGTTTAAATACAAACTTTAGTTACGCGGCGTTTATCGTAATCACGTGCTCAAAGCACACTAGCCGACAGGTTAACCAAAAAATATCCGATGTACGCGATCAGGTACAAGATTTTTTTGTCAATAGAAAAATGGTGAAATCTTTGTGGGAGACGCTGTCGGCGTGAGTGCCATCACCCCCCAGGAACGCCTTGAACACAAGTTTCGTCTTTCTTTTTAATTTCCGATAGCAAATCCGATCGACCTTCCGCGTCTAAACAACGAAATGCAATACAACGAATTTTCCAATAAATGATTTCACTCACGAATTTTTAGCTCCGTCGACTTCTCTCAGATTTTCGCGTCGCTTTCGGGAAGAATCCCTTAAGAAAACATTCATCCGCCGAGATTTGCACTAGCTAGGGGAGCTGGAACGAAAGGGTGGGGGTAGTAAGGCTGGGGGTAGCTTAGTGGAACACTAGCGCATCTCTTGCCTTTCCTGAAAACTCTTACGAACGTTAAACTCCCCGAGTCTCTGTCTAAAACTCTTCTACACTCTAGATATACCTATGCATTGTTTAACTGCATACGTACCTATGTATATACCCTTTGCTATATATTATCTCTCACTCGTCCGTCCGTTCGTTCGTTCGTTCGTTCGTTCGTTCGTTCGTTCGTTCGTTCGCTAGCTCGCTCGCTCGCTCTCTCTCTGAATTATTTATTTCAATAATTTCTTCATAATTCCGTCCAATGTTTATATTCTACGCTTCCCCATGTTCGATCACCGAGTACTTTTCATTTTTATTCAAAGTCTCGTCCTGTTCCGATGATTGCGATAACGACACCACGTGCGCGTTGCTTTTCAACCTAATAATAATCGGAAATAATCGTTCTCGAAAAATTCCTTTCTTTCTTAACCTTTACGTTTCTCCTTGGCGCTAAAATTTTTACAAGCCTAACTGTCACATATCTGTCGAAGCAGTTTATAAAACAAGACACTGCTTCTCCAAACTGAACTGTATACTCTATGCACGTTCGCGCCATCACATGAGAACGCTCCATAAACTTTAACGAAATTAGGTTATCAACAGCTTCATCGATTCAAACTGCCAACGCGCAACGACCAAATATTAAAACACGTTCAAACGACGTGTTTCAATTGGCTGTGAAATATTCTTCGAAATTCCGAGAGTCGAGAAAATCCAAATACACGTGTTCGTGTTTTTAAATTCTTCGTCTGTTTTTTTTCTCCTTTGAACGTGTAATTTATGCATTCCAACGATATACGTACGATTGTCGCCTGTACAATTGATTCAAATATATTTCCTATCACCACTTGCGTCGTAACCAATCAAAATAAGTTGCCATTTAGTTAATTTCATCCGCGAATTTTAATTGGTTTAAAAGACACCTTACTTCAGGATACACCTTTTCTTTTTTTGGTAACAAAGTTATCGTTTCGATACAGTTATTATGTGTACTTTGTGTTAACATCGTTCGTTACGACGCGATGTAAATATAAAAAGAATCTCACCACGCGCATAAATTGACGTTATTTACCGTCATATATACTTTGATCGCACGATCTCAACTCTATGTATACTATGGTATGGTTATGGTAAAAAGTAACTGTTGTTTCTACTATACGACATTAGGTACGTTTGTTTTCGTTTAATTGTATTTCTCTTTGTTCCTCTTGTTGCACGAAGGAAACGAAGACGCGCGAAACATGTCTAAGATAGCCGGTTACGATACACACGACGATGGTCCAGGTTTCGTCGGTATTAGATTTTGCCAGGAATGTAACAACATGCTGTATCCGAAAGAAGATAAAGAGAATAAAGTATTAATGTACGCAGTAAGTATTGAAATGTATGTGATTTGCTTTCGACCCGACTATCGTGACTTTTTCAATTCAACCAATTTTTTCCAGTGCAGAAATTGTGATTTCAAACAACTTGCTGACAGCAATTGCATTTACGTAAATAAGATTATGCACGAAATTGAGTAAGTGAAATTTTTGCACTCACGTGCACGTACGTGCTAATGCTTACGAACCGACGTACTGTTCGAAATCTCAATAAAAAGGCTGGCAAAAGCATACTTTTCTTTTATATGATTTCAGCGAGTTGACACACATTGTCGCGGATGTCATATCAGATCCTACTTTACCAAGAACCGAAGAACATCCATGTCCAAAGTGTAACCACAGAGAAGCTGTATTCTTTCAAGCTCAAACCAGACGAGCGGAAGAAGAAATGAGATTGTATTATGTTTGTACTAATCAGCATTGTTCTCACAGATGGACAGAATAAAGTAGTTTGTACGTATCGGAAATATTTATATATTTCTAAGATATTGTGTAAAAAGAGAACAAAGTGTAATAAAGTGTATAAAATTTTTAAAATATCGTGTAAAAAGAGAACAAAATGTAATAAAGTGTATAAAATTTTTCTTTTCTGATTTATAAATTTAACTGATTGTAAATTGTAAATAATTTTACGTACACGTGTACGTATACGTTGTGATGATATTTTGATAGATGCTGTCTACATCTACGTGTACGTTCAATGCCATATGCGTGCATTCAACGAAGAAGTATAACTTTTTTTGATAATCTACAGTTGCAATCATCGACATTTGACAAGTAATATCCATCACTCGATGCATAACAAATTGATTCAAACTGACAATTCTAGGATTTGTATATTTTTTTTAAATTTTTACGCGCTTGCGCTCACGCGCAACGTCAAAGTTATTTACGCCTTTAACCAATTCCCGTCTAGTCACAAAATTGTTTTCGATGTGGAAGTCACGTATCTGAAAAGTTTTCCTTATTCCTAGAGTTTGCATCTAAAAGGCAGTGATATAGCACTGATATAAATTGAATTTTATAATGCTCTTTTGCGTTTGTTTTATCGAAGGAACGTTTACTTGTGTCATCAAACAGATTTAATTGATTAATGGGCGCTGCGCACACGGCTAAAATGGACAAGTAAACCCAATCTCTTACAAACTAATACTGTCGTATTTATTTGTAATTTATATCTGAAAGTAGTTATGGATTATTCGTTTCCGAATATTATTTCAGTTCTCAACGTTCGGACAGACGAGAAAATACAGATGAACAGCCGCGCGTGAACAGCAGCACGAGGCCACTATCAATCGAAGGACCATCGAATACGAATAACGTCCATCCGCAAGTATTTGAACCGTTACCAAATCAACCTAGGCAACCAACAAATTTGCAAGGATTACTTAGATTTGCCATGGAAGCGACCAATTCTCAGAACATAACCAATAATACTCAGCTTCAACCTTTGGATGAAGATGTCGGTAACATAAGTGTGTTCTAACATTGTCTACATAATTCCTCCAAAAACATTGACTAGAGTCGAATGATGTTTACAGAGACGAGAATTTCTGAAGCAGACACTTAGCTCTTTATCGTGTAACGTAATCGAAGAATTACAGAAAGCTATCAAACTTTTGTCAAACGTAATTGATCTTCGACCAGATGACGATACGTCTGAACATGAATCGGCATTGGAAAGAATTGCAGATTTTGTAGATAATATAGACATTGCCAATGACTTTTATAAGATAGGAGGTTTCTCTATATTTGGCCCATGCTTGAACTCTCCTCACAGCAGCATTAGATGGAGAGCAGCAGATTTAATTGCAGAACTAGCTCAAAATAATCCCTTTTGCCAAGAAAAGTTTCTAGAAACTGGCTTGTTCCCAACGTTATTGAATATGATAGACACAGATCCAGCAGAATCTGTTAGAATCAAAGCTCTGTATGCTGTTTCTTGTAAGTAAAAAACTTTTAGTCATAGTTATTTGTTCTATCGATACTTACATGTTCGTACTCATGTTTATTTATAACAAATACGACACAGGCATAGTTCGAGAGCATCCAATATCTTTGACATACATGGATTTAAACGATGGATATTCTGTCCTCTTAAGAGCTATGCAGAGCCCAATAAAAAAACTACAAATCAAATCTGCGTTTCTCTTGTCATCTCTGTGCAGCAAGGAGAATGTAAATAATTTGAAATTAAGCTTAGTAAATATGGGCTTGATCGAGCAAGCAACAGGTTTGCTGGCAATCGGTGATTTGCTTCCAGAGATAAGGTATTGTTTTATATTCATCATTTCTCGTGCAACATGATCGAACCTACATTACTCGTGATCTTTCAGGGATCAACTACTCAATATTCTCGATGGTCTGACCAATGATGATTTCATTCCTGCTTTAAAAGAATGTCGACGATCAGAACTTGGCTTACAATCCACGCTGGAGCGTTACGTCAGCGATTTAAAACAAGAAGAAAATTTCGATCAGATAGATGTATGTTATCGGGTATTGAAGAAAGTTTTCTCTGATCAAGATACAAATCAAGAAAGATAATCGTAGTTTGTAATAACGCCGGATTTCCTTTATGCGTATTGAATTTGTACATTACCAAATGTTATGAAATTCATAAATAAAATAAATGTATTTTGTTTATAGCACGTTACGTACATTATTTTCTTCTGTTTTATTACGAGAATGCAAGAGAATGAAATTTCTTTCGATTCGAATGTAAATACGTTGCCCTCCGGGAAAAAACTTATCATGTACAAACGAACGAGAAGATTGTCTAAAGGCAGAGAATTATTGTACCTTACATTACATTATCTTTTATAACGCGCGAAGAATAAGAATTATTGAACGTTAAAAGTTGGTTACGAGGTATCGATACTGTTGAGAAAAACAAACGCAGTACGTTAATAAAGTTAATAATGTCGATAGTTTCTATTGCTTAAACTTCTACTTTTAAGACTTTTGACAGTAGATTATAAAAATTGCTATATATAAATAATACCATACTGTAAATAAAGAAAAAAGCAAGTAAGAAAAAGAATTAAGTAAGTAATTAGAAAAGGAAGAATAAAAAAGGATAGATCGTTGTTTTAAGATTACAATCGACCTTTGATTATTTCAGATTACAGAATTCATTCATGTTAGCGCACATCACGCAAGGTATGGAAACGATGATATAGCTATATGTGTTTCGTTGCATGTTCTATCATATATGATATAGTGATTTGAAGTTTTGCAAAACGATAGACATGGCTGACGAAAATTCAACGAAACAAACAGAAGATCAAGAATTAAACGATTTATTAGACAGTGAGTAATTACAACATTACGAAGGATTTATGATAAAAGTAAACATAATTTAAAAATTCTAACCCCAAATTACGTAAATGTTTACCTTTACATTTTTTCGTTTATTCAACGCTTTCGTTGGGTAAATTTTCTTACAATTTTACGTAGAAAAGTGTAAACTTTGTTAACTTCGTTAAGAGAAGAAGGCAAACGAGAGAAGTGTTTTTTTATGATGACATCAATGAACAATAAATCAATGACAAAATGCTGATTTTTTATTATTATATAACTTGCAAGACTTTTACATTAAACGTAAAAAAAAAAAAAAGAAAGAAATAGTATCCAAAATATGTGTTTCAAATATTTGTTTCACGTTAAAATTAGAAAATGGTCATTGTATGATAACTGACTCAGGTGCTTTGAAAGACTTCAACAACGAACTAAAGTCAGATAAAGAGGATGTGTGCAAAGGAGATGCTTTTGAATCCACGACAGACGAGAATACAGCTAATATTTCAGAAGATGCTTGGACTACAGATTTTGTTAAACAAGCAGCGGAACAATTTGTGGAAAGCCTACGAAATTTTATTCAAAATGGTAATAGTTTATGACAGGCGCAAAAAAGATATTATTAACAAATTTTCTCGTTAGAAACAGATAGCGAATTAGGAGTTTCTTCTCAAAGAATGGCACAGGCAGATGTTAATGCGATTAATGACAAAGACATCTTTGACAAAGATAGCGTGAGTACAGACTTTCAATCTGCCATTGCACGCGCGTTAAATGACTTGTCTGCAACATCCGAAAATTTACAGGTAATTGTTTCAGAAATCATTATTTATTAAGTTTTTGTATCTTGAAATATGTTCTTTCGTGAAAACACATTGTAGAGCGAGGCTGATTTATCTGAAATGTTCGGACTAACATCCTTGGATGATGTACCCGGTGCCATTCCACCATTCGTGCAAGGAATGCTACAGCAATTACTGTCAAAAGAAATTTTCTATCCATCACTGAAGGAATTAGTAGATAAATATCCTGAATGGTTAGAAGAGAAGAAGACGACAATATCGTCGAGTGACCTTCAGAGGTTTACGAAACAACTAGAGTTAATGCAGCAGGTGATTATCTTCAGTGGGGGAATAATAATAAACGTAGGGAAATTATCTTCATTGTATTTTCGTTCAACGGTCATTCATTTTAGGTGTGTACCGAACTCGATAAAGAAAAAGACTCTGATACCGAAGAAGTGAAAAAGAAACGTTTCGAAACGATAATATCACTTATGCAAGAAGTACAAGCTTGTGGTCAATTACCCGAAGAATTGATAGGAGAACAGACAACACTTTTTCAAAGCGCTGGTGCTGAAGGCGAAACTATGATTCCAACGTTACTACGTAGCATGGAATCTCCGCAAAACTGTTGCCTAATGTAAATGAATTCTAACAATTATCCTTCCAGTAATACGAGAAGTTGTTATTTAAAATAAAAAGTTGAGAGGTAATTGAAAGGGATACATACGTTAGGGGATATATACGTGTGTATTTTGCAGATAGTACTTTTATGCCGTCTTAATTATCGCATATGTGCAATTATTATCTCTTTAATTATTTTCTACGATTTCTCCATACCTCTCCTCCCTCTTGAGGGACATTATTATTTTTACCCCTCTGAAGATACCCACCAACAAAGCCCCGGTGGCGGTGGTGGTGCAGGTGCAGGTGCAGAATCACATTTTTCCTTCTTCTTATTTGAGATTTGATCGCATGTCGATATCTTCTCGGATCAACATTTCCAGCGATTTCGCGAAGATTAAGAGAAAGGGGACAGGATTTGAACTTGGGGCCTTTGGTATCCAAACCTGATTACCTTACTCACAACGCTAACGATTCGCCAATAGGAGATACGTTTAATACAATATATTACTGTTGATAATGCTCGTAATGGTCGTGCGTGTACATATAGCGTGCGTAGATATACAATGTATCGTCGCTAACATTAGATACTTCTTGTGAGCGTTTAAAAAAATAATACGACACCATTCCATTTGCAAAAATGCGTATCATTTTATTATTTTTTTATTATTTGTACATGAAGTCTATGACAATTGTAGAATTGTTTTGTATTATTTATACATGCTTATTCTTTTTTTTTTCATTAATTACACATTGTATAAATCTCGTAATCAGATTATTTGAATATGTTACCACATTTTCATTAAATATCGTTTACCGCTTTTGACAGAAAAATCATCGCACGAAAAGATAACACGATAAATTTAACCATTTTAATAAAAGTATTGGAACGATTTTCCTTGAATATTATTGTTTTCAATACGATTGTAGATACATTTTATGCTCTTCATATTCACGATTATGCGATATACGGATATTACGCATATACGAAAGCAAGAGTAACATAGATATTTTTCATACGTAAATTATACCGATACGGTATAAATTATAAAGGTAATCTATATGGAACGATAAATATCCTATTTTACTTTATAATGCTAAAAATTTGATAATTAGATAAAATGTGTTCAACGTGTTTTCAAGTGTGGTTGCTAACTAAAATCTAAAGATGTAAATGACATCAAGCGGACTAGAAATTACAACGATGAAAGGGCCGCGACTCCTGGTAAAACTTTTCCTTCAAGAAGTTCTAAGCTTGCACCACCACCGGTGCTCACATGGCTTACTTTATCTTCAGTTTTCCATTTAGCAGCGCAGGTAGCTGTATCACCACCGCCAATTATGGTGATAGCACCTCGTGATGTTGCCTCTACAACGTTGTCCATTAAACTCTTTGTGCCTTTACTGAAATTTTCAAATTCAAAGACACCTGCTGGGCCGTTCCATACGATCGTCTTTGCTCTTTTGATAGGTTCTGTGCAAATTAAATATTAAATAAAGTTAGACTAGATAACAGCTTTAGAACACATCGTGTTAATACATCGTAAACTTCAAGATATAGACGTATCGACAACGTATCTTGAATATTCAATAGATAAGAATTTACCACTAAATAAGTCTCTCGATTTTGGTCCAACGTCAAGTCCCATCCAACCGTCAGGTATACCATTTTCTACATCAGCTGCACCAACAGCTGCATTTTCTGCAAATTTGTCCGCAGTAACGAAATCGATCGGCAAATGTATTTGAACTTTATTTTTCTCAGCTTTCGATAATATATCATTAACGATTTTTGCGCCTTCTTCGTCAAATAATGAATTACCAATCTGAAACAGGAATATCATACTTTTATATTATTAGACGTTTCAAATTCACGATAGGTTATCGAGCATTGCCACGCTGTGATTACCTTCATATTTTTCGATATCTTTAGGAAAGTATAAGCCATTCCACCACCTATAATCATCTCATTAACTTTGTCTAGCAAATTGTTAATCAATTGTATTTTATCCGCAACTTTGGCGCCGCCTAATATAGCCAGAAATGGTCTTTCAGGATTATCCAACGCTTTGGCGAAATATTCTAACTCTTTTTTCAAGAGAAAACCACTCGCTCTCGTTTCATATCCTTCGCCAAGCATAGAACTATGAGCTCGATGGGCTGTCCCAAAGGCATCATTGATATAAACGTCTCCTAACTTTCTCAATGATTTTCTAAACTCGTCAACCTTTTCCTTGTCCGCTTTTACCTAGAACGCGGAAAATAGAAAATAAAAGATGAAAGATAAAAAGTAAAAAAGTAAAAAAGTAAAAAAGTAAAAAGGTAAAAGCAGTTTGTAGCGCTTGCCCAATCGAATCTATCACACGGACAATAACAGCACGTGATTTACTTACTTTGCTTCCATCTGCTCCTACTCCTTTACCCTCTTCTTCTACGTGAAATCTCAAGTTTTCGAGCAAGATGATAGAACCTGGTGCTGGATCGGCACACGCAGTTTCCACCTCTGGTCCGACACAGTCGTTCAAAAATATAATCTCCTTTCCAAGTAAAGACTTTAATTCTTCCGCAACAGGCTTCAGAGTGTACTTTGTTTCTCGTTTACCATCAGGACGTCCCAAGTGCGACATTAAAACGACCGACTTTGCTTTCTTTTCAAGAGCATATTTGACCGTGTCGAGAGCAGCAACAATTCTCTGGTTGTTGGTGATTTTACCTTCCTTCAAAGGTACATTGAAATCCACGCTGCAAGGAAACAAAATTACTCTTTACTCAACGTAACTCTCTTACTTACTGTCGTTACGATCGCACGATAATGCAACTTGGACGCGCTACTTGACGAGGTTACGCACTTTGCTCGTAAATACTATTCCATAGGAAAGATGAGATTTACTTTACTTAAACGCCGAAAAAGAAAAGTTACGTACCGTACGAGAACTCGTTTATCCGTAAGATCCACTTTATCGATACTGAGCTTGTTCAGTGCCATGCCTTTGGGTTTCGAGCACGTTGAATTTGACACGATATTACGTATAATATCGGGGAAAGCGTTATTATTATGGTTTTTCAATGTTAATCCACTTTGTTTAGCGCCGCAGTTACCGACGAAACTCTGGACAGTTTTCGGGTTGGAAGACCTCCCGTCGTCGTTACGCTTTGACTCGGCAAAGTCAAAGCAAGGTCGGCGAATACAGCGACCTCTGAGAACCTTGCGAACTAGCCGCATTGTGACAACTGTATTCGTCTGTATTCGGCAGATAATCGTAAGAAAGGTTTCCAATCGCTGAAGTTTAAACGAATTCGTTTGAGCTGATCTGTGGCTGATCTGTGGCTGAACTGCGTACGTCGCATAGGATTGTCGCTTTAGGAAATCATACGAATTGTTACTAATCATGCGAATTACGGAAACAAAGGAAAAGAAACAAAACACGAAAAGTCGAATACACGTACCGATGCGAACACGTTACGTCGAATTTAAATCTAACGAACATTGGATTAACGTGCCACACGCGGCAAGACGATACACGTATTTTTGCAAAATACAGCTTTTACAAAATATTATTAAAAAAGAATTATTAAAAAAGCGAGAACAATTTTTAAGCAATAAATATCGTGCTACATAGAAGGTAGATCAACGTAGATTCTCACGTTACCTACGTATATGCGCGTACGTAGACGCGACGCGACGCGACGCGACGTGACGTGACGTAATGCGTGAATTAGACACGTGAGTTACTCGTAATCGTGAAAAGCGTACGAAAAGAGTACGAAAGTGAATGAAATTTAGCAAAATTTATATCGTTACGTTGACACAAAGGTAGAAAAACTATTTGCGCGCAACAGTAACACGAACGCGTTCGATCAAAGCACTCTATATACGTAGGTGAAACGATAAAAATCGTTATTGGGCTTGACGATCGTATCGTATCGTATCGTATCGTATCGTATCGTATCGTATCGTATCGTATCGTATCGTCGCTGGTGCAAGTACGAACGTACGAACGATGCACGTTCCATAAACGGTGTTCAATCAACGTCTGGTATTCCGGTATTTTGTTCGACCGCGTTGCTATTCTCGTTTCTGGCATAGTAACACAGTCGCGCCTAGTTCATTTACTCGATTTCAAATCGAGATGTAACACGGAACAATTAAACTGCGCGAAGAGAAAATGAAAATTGCGAAAATTTTGCCTCGTCAATGCACGCGTACACGCATACGCATGTTTATGTAATACACATCACAATGTACATACACACACGATCGTTACGCTCGATCGATATTTTTTCGGTATCTTCTTTCTTTCTTTCTTTCTTTCTTTCTTTCTTTCTTTAGTTCTTCAGTTCTTCGGTTGCAAGTTCGAATTACGGGATATTTCGAATTCGTATTTCGATGAAAAGGAAGATAAAACGCATTTTGCAAACGCGAGAGGCAACGAGTCAAGTTGATTGTCATTGACTCGTCGTCGGGTGTATCAGTAAAGTTGGTCGCGATGAATTCCTCGGATGTGAGAGACTCTCGTGTGAATTTCGCGCGAGCGTTTCGCGTTCGGTAGCGAAGAAGCCGTACCGAAATAACACAACGTTGCTAAATGTGAAGGCGAAATATGCGAAATATACATATAGCCGCGTGTATTTTCTCACAAAGTCGACTCATTTTCTCGAATGAAGATCCATTCCAATTTGTCACAACGAGTGAAACAAGCAAGGTAGAGTGGATCGGATGGTAGTGCAATTGTCGCGTTGCGTTTACTCGCGCAAATTCATCGTTATTTTTACGATCGTCTTGTTGTTTGTTGTTTTACGTATCTAAGACAATAGGAGGAACAAGCATAAACAGCGTCCAGCTCCTCAGTATGTATGCGAATAAGTATGTACGTAAGTTTACACACACACACACACACACATATATATATATATATATATATATATATATATATATCGGTGCAAGCTGGTTAGCAAATTAAACGATCAGAGACATTACACGTTGTTATTACGGTATCGTAAACGTGTATCACACGTCACGTTCGATATTACGAAACTACTCGTAAAATATGGGATATTACGCAAGTAGCGACGAAGCGCGAACAAAATACATTTGCAGTGTACGTGTGCATATAGATAGATGTGACTAAAAAAAAAAAAAAAAAAAAAAGAAAAAAAAGAAAGAGAAGAGAAAAAGAAAAATGAGTATACGTGAGAAATGGATATGTAAAAGAGCGTCGTGCAGCATCGGTTCAAAGCGCGCGGCTACGTAGGCCATCGCACGGGAAATATGCCCACGTAGGTAGTTGTTAGGTAGATACATACGTATGCGTATGTAAAGTAGGTAAGGAGACACGGTGACCAGGGTGAACGAGATGGAAGGTAGGGAAGATCGAGACGAGAAGAAGAATAAGAAGAAGAAGAAGAATAAGAAGAAGAAGAAGAAGAAGAAGAAGAAGAAGAAGGAGGAGGAGGAGGCGACGATGGAAGAAAAGGAACATCGGGCCTGGTCGTGTCAGTGTGTGCGTCCAATGCCAGTGGAACGCGACGATTCGCTTTCTGGCTGTAACTCGCTCGCTAGTCAGAGAACTTGAGCCACACCGTGAGTTCGCCAACGAACTCGCGGCGATATCTAGATCGCGGCGGCGAATTTTATTCGTTCTAGGGCTGACTGCGTGACGCCCTAGATGAAGAACAGCCACACATCGCGGAGCCATTTACCATCCGAGATCGCGTTACGTTCTTGCCGATTCCATCCGAGGGAATCATCTCTCTCGTTCGTCCGTTTGTTCGTAGTGAGTTCCGAGTATCGCGTATTACCGATCTACCCATGATATCACTGTCGCTCTAGCCGCTGTTATCGTTGCCACGGGCAAACGTCATCGTAATCATTCTGCTACTCGACCTCGTCGGCGTCTTTGTGTAACCAACATTCCAACTCTTTACGCGCTTTGTCGTTGACTTGAAACTATGAAGTGGTATGTGATCGTCTCTCTTCGAGATACATCCCCCTCCCCCCTCCCGAATTCGATTCACACACTGCTCGATCCTTTGTCCTTTTTTCTTCCCGTTTCTTGTTGTTGGCTCCAGCAGCGAACCTGTGTGCTCCTATTCCTATGTGTATATGTATATATATATATATATATACACACATATACATGTGTACGTATAATCCGCCTCGACTAATTTCACCTCTCTACACGTATGTATGTGTGTATGTGCGCATGTGCGTTAACCGAAAACAACCTGACGAATTCACATACGTACTTTTCGAATTTTTCATCAAATTCACATTCACGCGAACGTAGTGAACTGCGTACACGTCTATGTACTTGCGTGTACTTGTACGTACTTGTATCGGTATACAAGTACAAGCGTACGCACCTGAAACGCACGAAAAAAAAAAAACAAAATGCGTAACGTTTCTGAAAAAAGAAAAGAAAAAAAAAACTGAAACACGCTCGTCGCAGAGAAGAAGCGGAACCAAGAGGAACGATCGCGAGAGAGAGAGAGAGAGAGAGAGAGAGAGAGAGAAATGCCAAAGGCTGACATTGACTGAAATTTATAAGCAAAGCTACTACTTGAAAAAATATCTTGGCGCGGAGAAAGACTTGCTACTTTGCGTTTCATATACGTACATCGAGTGGGGTCGTTTAAAAATAGACGTTTAAACTTAAATTATGCCCTCTGGCGAATGGAGTTGGTTAATTTAAGCGTTTCGAAATTGCATTACTCGATTTTTGAAAATGAAACGTGTACGTGAAAAATACGGTCGAATCACGGTTGATCGGACGGACGGACGGACGGACGGACTGACTCGAGACCGTGTGTCGTGTGAAGTGTGCCCTTCTCGATTGAAGATCCTCCTCCCGATGAAATTTCTGAATTCCAACAACGTACGTGTCTTTTTTTAAAACGGCAGACATTTCGGTGTGTAAATCGACCCGAATGAAAGAACAATTCTTACCTTGAGCATGACATTCGTTCTCGCAAGCATGCGAGAAGAAATGCACGGCTTCTGCGTGACTAACAATAAATTCGCACGCACGCGATTCGATCGTCGTGTCGTTGTTAGGTATGTTATCTGGACCAATTCTTAACTGTACACACGTCGTCGTGTCATAACGCGACGATCGTCAATGTCGCGATCGACTGATTTGCCGATCACGTTCAAACTTTTGCAGACCTGTACGGAAATTTTTAATTATTTTCGCTCTCGATCGTTCTCAAATACATAAATACGTTTATGGTGCATACGTTTATCACGTCGTATCAGTCGATCACAGACGACTGCAAAAGCCGGGAGAATCGACTGGTTCGCGTAGACTGCAATTTTTCATACGTTAAAAACATCGTTCTCTATCACCGAGAGGAATTTCAATTTGTTTGCGAAACAATCGAAAAGACTATTAACGATGTGCCGAGGCAAATACTTACGTCCGCACACTGACTTTAGGTGTAAACCTAAACGTGTTCGTGTCGGGATAAATATACGTATACACATGTACAAGTAGACATATAGTCGGTGGAAGAGGCACGCTTATTTCGAAAGGTGGGAAATAGTACTTAGATATTTTTCGAATAGCTCGACGAAGTGTAACGAATCGATACGAAGTGTAAGTGTACTGTTGCAATTCGCGTGTAACAACAACAACAACAACAACAACGACGACGACGACGACGACGACGACAGCAACGACTGTGTAACGGCTTTCGTTTTTTTTTAGAAAATGATCATCTCCCCCTGCATCCGTAATTTCGTTCCTTCGCTTAAAATTCTCCTCGTACGCCCAAATCTCTTACATTTACGTTTGAAAAGTGCTCTTGTTTCATTGGCCACCGTTCCGATCGCCCGAATGATGTGCACGACTCGCGTATCGTTTAATTTGTAACAATATGTATACAGTAATAAAATACGCACATAGTGGTAGCAGTGGTCGTCGATACGTTTTTTTTTTTTCCACGCAGAAAAGCAGTATCTCGTGAAAACACGAAAATTTCTTGGATTCGCTGGCATTTGTTTTCGAATGAAGAAAGGAAGAGCTGTAACAAATACACGCCGTTGTAACGTCGTGCGCAGTCGTAAAACTGCGGAACGACGAGTAAAATAATAGCAACCAACTGCGATACACGCGTGCGCATGCGCAAAGAAGCGTAATAAGAACACGTAAGGACGCGATGGATACGCGAAAATGTATAACCGATAATAACTTACGGTGGGTTTACGGTGGGCGGTTGGGTGCAGGTGGTTTGCAAGGCGGTAATAAAAATAGAAAATAGGCGTAGGAAACGGTGAATTTTCACGAAACGAGAAAGAAGGAAGAAAGAAGGGAAGAAGAGAAAAGAAAGGAAGAGAAGCAAGTTTGGATTCAGGTTGAAGCGAACGATTGAACGGGGGGAAACACGCGAAACGCGAAACGCGAAACGCGAAACGTTTGAAATCATAGAGGGAAAAGATAGAATACGGCGAGGATCGATCGAGCATCGAGGTCGCTATCTCGCGGCGTTTGCAAGCATTACGAATGCCGTCGTGGTACGAAATCGAAAAATGGCCGTTCCATCGGTGTTTGACGGCCAGATTTAGTCGAGGCTTGACGAACACGTGCGATATGTTTGATCAGTGGTGAAAACGGAAGTGATCGCAAGGACGGCAAAGGGATAGAAAGTGCGACAGAAAGCTGGAGCAAGGAAGAAAATTGGAGAAAGGATCGGCGAGGAGTCGCGTTGGCGAATGTTGGCCGAACAGCCATGAAGGATTAGCGGGGCGGGTGCGCGGTGTAGGGTGAGGGTGCGGGTGAGGGCGAGGGTGAGAGTGAAAGGAGAGAAAGGAGGAATACGAGAAAGGGTGAGGCGTGAAAACAGGAATCAGAGAGAGTGAGAGAGAGAGAGAGAGTGAGAGAGAGAGAGAGAGACGGTGAGAGAGTGGTTTCTGTCGAAGGGCAGAGGAGAAATAGAGAGAGCAGAATAGAAAGGGGCGAGAGAAAGAGAGAGGGAGAAGATGGAAACGGGAAGTGCGGGATCGTGTGAAACAGCGCACTCACCGGGAACAGTAGTTTGGATCGTGTAGATACGACCGACGATTGTTGGAAGTGGAAAAATCAAGTACTGTACTGTTGTCGGATTAGTTGCGCGGATCGCGGTGCGCGTTCAACCATTCGAAAAATGATAAATGACAATGCCAATGGTACAACCAGAGAATGAGAGTATTCTGCGCGGCAGCCAGAGTTCTCCAAAATGAGGACGGCTACAAAGCCGTATTTTTCTCCTTAGCTGCGCTTCCTCTCTTGTTTTACGTTTTTCACTAGACCTCGGCCTCGTTCGGCTCCGTTCGTAATAATAGTCAATCCAACTTAGAATAGATTAAAAGATAGATTCGAGCGAGAATCGACTCGAGCGCGGTACCGTTACGCGATTGCAAATATTCGGCGGAGGAGGAGGAGCAGCAGCAGCAGCAGCGGCAGCAGCAGTAGCAGTAGCAGCAGCAGCAGCAGCAGCAGCAGCAGGAGGAGGAGGAGGAGAAGGAGGAGAAAATTTTGCGAGCAATTCGGGAGAAGCAAGGATAGGAGAAGGAACCAAACGTGACACTAGGTGACGGGTCGAACGAACGAACGAACGAACGATTGGTAGAGTAGACAATCGCCCCCTTCGTACCCGCTGCACACTTTGCTCGCGCGTAATCATGGCTGCCTAGCACAGGGCGCTCGGTATCGACCAATTTTCCTCCACTACCAATATGCCTTAGGTTAAAAACCTAACCTGTCACAGACCGTCGCCGCCGTCGCCGCCGCCGCCGCCGCCGACAGGGTGTGTCGTTTGTCTAACATTGACAGCTGTAAAGTTCGCTGCGTCGCGAGTCGTTTCGCATTAGTTGCTCGTTCAGCTTACTCTCGCATCACACACCGCGATTGATTCATCGTTGATTCACCTTTACATCTTCCGCACTACCTACCTTTCTCGTGCTTGTTCCCGTGCATCGTCGCTTTTCTCGTCGCGTACTACAGTCGGGCCTACAAAGAGAAGGCTCAACAAACAGAGCAGCAGCAGCAGCAACAGCAGCAACAACAACAGCAGCAACAGCAACAGCAACAGCAGCCGCAGCAGCCCTCCCCGCCCCCTCCCCTCCGAACATCCGCCAGCATGCGAATATTCTTCTTAATTTTTAACGAATCTCGTAACAGGGTTCGCTTGCGATTTCCAGGCATCCCGATCATTCTACGACGTTGTTGCAGCCAAGGAATGTAGGCGACGAAAGCACAGATCAGAACAACAATATAACTATGATGAGCGAGGATTTGCTGCAACCTGGCCATGTGGTCAAAGAACGTTGGAAAGTCGTGAGTTTTCAACAATATTTATTATACATTATTATTATACATTACCTCCCTTTCTCTCTCTCTCTCTCTCTCTCTCTCTCTCTCTCTCTCTCTCTGTCTCTCTTTCTGCTTCATTTTCACATTGACACACTCTTGCCGGTTCTGTGTTTCAGGTCAGGAGAATAGGAGGGGGTGGATTTGGTGAAATTTACGAAGGACTAGACTTAATGACCAGAGAGCAAGTCGCGTTGAAGGTTGAATCGGCGCGTCAGTCGAAGCAGGTTCTCAAGATGGAAGTAGCCGTGTTGAAGAAACTTCAGGGTTCGTTCTATAATCTTACGTAGCACACACCATGTAGCAAATGTGATTTAGCGTAAAAGCAAAAGGCGTTCCACCTTTCCCAACGAAACTATATAATATTCAAGGTAAATGTCGCTCTTATCTATTCGTCCATGACTATGCTTGCCATTTCCCCGTTGCAGGCCGAGAACACGTGTGCAGGTTTATAGGTTGTGGCCGTAACGACAGATTCAATTACGTGGTAATGCAGTTGCAAGGGAAAAATTTAGCTGAATTACGCCGTGCTCAGCCACGCGGTGCTTTCTCATTGTCCACCACTCTGCGCTTGGGACTTCAGATTCTTAAAGCGATCGAAAGCATACATCAAGTAGGCTTCCTCCACAGAGATATCAAACCTGTAAGTTTGTAATCTCATTTCGTTTCCATTCGCTGTAAACAGTCTCTGCGCAACTGTCACTTCTGAGATACCTCTCGTTCCTTCCTTCCTTCCTTTCTTTCTTCCTTCCCCACCTCCACAAATGTTTGTTCGTTGCGTGGACTCTCGAGCAACAGCTCTCAGAAATGTGCTTTTGCTGTTTGCGTACGTTATAAAGAGTATGTATTGACAACCGCGTGTCAAATAAACACAAAGTGCATGCTGTACATGTTTTGAAAAATAATAACGTATCGACGCCTCGTACAAACTGGACAACTTGTCCAAATAGATAGATTTGATCGATGAGGTAATAAATTGCAGTAACGTATCGTATATTTGCAGTCAAACTTTTCAATGGGACGACTTCCGCATACATCCAAGTTGGTTTACATGTTAGACTTTGGTCTGGCCCGGCAATTTACAACGGGTACCGGTGAAGTTAGACCACCTCGTAGCGCGGCAGGATTTAGAGGAACCGTCCGGTACGCATCGGTGAATGCGCACAAGAACAAAGAGATGGGCAGGCACGACGATTTGTGGTCGTTGTTTTACATGCTGGTAGAATTTGTCAACGGGCAACTTCCGTGGCGAAAGATCAAAGACAAGGAACAGGTACACAACGCACAGATGTTGCAAGTATTTTCTCTATGGTTTAATCGTCCGATTAACGTGTCTTCTTCATCGTGAAAAAGTGATCTCGCCTAAACTTTAATGTATCGTTTTCCCTTTTCTCTTCCCTTTCCTCCTTGTCTTTCTCCCTCCCTCCCTGTTTCCTTCCTTCCCTTCGTCCCTTCCACCTTTCATCCGTCTTTCTTCGTTTCTTCGTCTAGGTGGGTCTCATGAAAGAAAAGTACGATCATCGTTTGCTTTTAAAACATCTTCCAGCGGATCTCCGCGTCTTTCTGGAACATATTCAGGTATGCAATTCGTTCATCCATTTATATCCAATCTATCTATCTATCGCGCGTTTCTCTCTTAAAGGAATACCTAAATATCTATTTCTAATTCACACTCTATTTTGGATATATCCATCCGATGCCTTTCGTTTAATAAAAATCCACCAAAAACAACGGAATAAACAATGGAAACGCCTTTTTTCAGAGTTTGGGATACGCGGATAAACCGGATTACGCGATGCTGGCAGGTTTATTCGAACGTTGCTTGAAACGTAGAGGAGTGAAAGCCACCGATCCCTACGATTGGGAGAGACCGTTCATATCGAACGAAAGCTTGCCAACCACCAGATCTCTGCCTAGTAACTATCAGGTTGCCATGCCTCCTGTATTGACCACTGCTACCACGATCAATCAAGCGCCAACAACGCCAAACGTCGATACGAATAATCAGGAGAACGTCGAACCCGACAACAGAAAGGAATTAGACGTAAGGAACGATAGATGGATAGATAGATAGATAGATAGATAGCCTTCTAGCTACGTCTAGAATGTAAAAAAGTTTCCGACGATTCGTAGTCAAGTATCCGTGTCACCTTGTCTCTCTCTCTCTCTCTCTCTCTCTTGCAGGCACAAATGGATTACGACAGCATATGTCGAAGGAACAAACAACGCGGAGTGGAAGGATCCTCGGTGCCGTTTACGTCAGCCATTAGCAATCACGGTCGAGATAAAAATTGCAACGCCACGATACCCACGGCTGTGGACAACACTCATCAACAACAAACTGGTGGACAACAAGCTCAAGGTTACTCTTTCAGTTTCAAAATTTAATTAATAAAGTTCAAACACGACTTGTTCTCACGTCGAGAGACACTCGTTCACGTCACGTCTTCGGTTCACGTCTATCCTTTTCATCGTTTTCTTGTTTCTACAGACTCGCCTAAAAAGAGGCGTGCAGTCTCGATGGCAGCAGAACCGCAAACAGGCGTGGTAGATAACGAAGGAGACGCTTTAATGGCATCCGCTCGTTCTGCTTCAGAAGTTCCTCGCAATAAAATCGGAGCTAATGCCGCAGCGCCATTAAGGAAGTCTGCCAGCGGCGCGACATTCGCTCGATTACGAGTGAGCGGCTCTGGACCGGAAGCTACGCCCGGCGAACCTCCCAGCCCCCGTGTACAAACTGAAGTCGATGCCTCTTATTGTTCCTACGACGTTACCAATCCGAAATACGTTGGCAATCAGAGTCCCGTACGTATAACAAAAATCGGATCGTCTTGTTGTTGTTGTTGTTGTTGCTGCGTACCAGTAACCACGAAACTCTTGACCAAAGTTGTTTCTAATTTTTTCACGCACGCACACACACACGTTACGCACGTAGGTTACGGAACAAAGAGAACCACTGAAAAGAGAACCGCGAAGAAGGACGGATGGACGCCAACAGACAAGAACCAACCGCGCTGCGATAAGAGACTGTTCCATTACTCAATTCGCGCAGATAGACGACGACAATGTGTCGGCGTTACAACAAGTGACCAAAGGTGGCGGCGGTTTGACCCTCGCTTCTCAGTGGAAATCGCAATTCGACGATTCCGAGGAGACCGACAACGAATGGAAAGGAGAAAATTTACAGAGCCCCGAGCACAAGGGAACCAACATGCCGGTTATGGTTGCACAGGTAACCCTTTCAAATCATCGCGTTGCTCTAGCGAGTGTACTCTAGCAGTCGAGTTTTACACAACAAAGACGAAAAGTTTCAATTTACATTATCGCTTGAATTATTTTACTACCTTAATTGTCTTTTAATTTAATTTAATTTAATTTAATTTAATTTAATTTAATTTAATTTAAATTTCTTTCTTCTCAAGTTTTAATTGAGTCATTTAAAAATGCGCGTGTATATTGATATTCATTCTAGCCACGTCTGGCCTGTAGCGACGTCCCCCTTTGATGCGCCTGTTACCTGCTACAGAATCAAATCGACAGTTCTTTACCCATCACCGTTTCGAGCTTTACGCATCTTTCTACGTTCCGTCTTGTTTCACTTTAATTTTTGTCCTCACATTTTTTTTGGTGCTTTTGACCTTGAGACGTTAACTTTGTATCGCCACCTAATTCTGTCGAGCGTCTTCGTCCCTTTGCGCACTGACAAGAAAATCAAACACGGGACACGCGCACGTTTTTAGACAGTTAGACACGCATGTTTTACACACATATACATATATATATATATATATATATACATATACATATATATATATATATATACACATATACATATATATACACATATATATATATATATATATATATACCGTTATATTAGAATAGATTAAAAAATACGGTTGGATGGAAAGACGATGTGCGTCACACGTTCGCATTGTCTCTTACATATTTTTCGTCTCTTCGTATGATTCGTGCAACGTGATACGAGACACGTGAGTTTTGATCTGTGGTTTTTGTAAAATTTCCATGACACAGTCAACAGTTGGTAGCGAGGCTGTGACCGTCGCAACTTCAGTGCCTGCGTCCATCGATGCGAAAACGACAGTGGCTCAATCGACCGTTCATTCGATCGCACCCCAACACTCGATAATACCAACTGCCCTCTCGCGAATAAGCGAAGATTCCACCAAGCCCGCCGTGGCTCCTCACAGGTGTTTGAACATTGCTGGCATCGAGAAATATCCAGATCTTCAAGGCGCTCTTCCGCGAGCTTGGAGCGTTCCCGCGTTAGCGCCGCACGTTCGCGCTTACCTCGAAGCACCATTGGTAGGTAATTGCTTCATCTTTCTCTATCTTTCTCTCCTTTGAAATTTTGACAGAGAACGAGAGACGAGATCTCGTTCGCACATACCCGTACTTACTATCGTCATCAACCCCGTTTTTACCTCGTCTGCAACAACAGGTTCAACAAGCTGCGTTCGACGATCTGTTGTACGAGGTTGACGTCATGAGAAACATAGCGACTCGTTACGACGAACCGAGGCAGAGTCCTCCGCCGCGAAGAGCCAGCGTACCAGCGGTTGCTTTCTCACCACCCAACACGATACCCAGCACACCTGGCGGCGAAGAGGAAGAGGAAGCTGTGGCCGGCAGACTAGAGATTAGAGTAGTTGATGCAACAGGTGGTGCTACAGTTGTACAAACCACCGCGGACAGAGAACCGTTGCAAAGTAAATACAAACGCTTCGATCTAGTACACAATCCATCTTACCTCGAAATTTCTGAAAGATCAGTTCAAAGAGAACTCACTGTTGTTGTTGTTGTTGTTGTTGTCATTGTCATTGTTGATGTTGTTATTGGCGTCATCATCTTAGTCGCCGTCGTTGTTGTTTTTGTTGTTATCGTGTTTTATCGTTGCTGCTCGTTGTTGTTGTCGTTATTGTTATTGGTACTGCTGCTGCTGCTGCTACTGCTGCTGCTGCTGCTGCTGCTACTGCTGCTGCTGCTACTGTTACTGTTACTGTTACTGTTACTGTTACTGTTACTGTTACTGCTATTGTTGATGATGACGGTGGTAATGGAGATGTATTGTGTGACGCGTTTCTATTGCATCTATATTATCGTATATATATATATATATATATATACACGATAATATATATATATATATACATACATATATATATATATGTATATATATATCATCTTTTGATCTTCATTCGATGCAATTTTATAGGAAAAATGACAAACGGTACGGTAGATGGCCCGGCTAGTCCCAATCCGGAAAAGGAAGAACCGTCGATATACGACGATGCGGTTGAAAATCGAGCGCCCGTCGATGACGCCGTGCATAAGGAAAACAGCACTATCACTGCCTCGACTACCATACCGAACGTAGTGCCACTTCGCGAATGTAAGGAGGACAAAGAGAAGGAGGCCTCCAACAGGACTCACAACACCGTCAGTAAAATTCCAATTCCGGTTAAAAGTCCTCGATGCTCGTTGTCGGAGTCAACGCCGGATACGAATGCGCAAAATGTCAGAAGCGGCGTGGGAAACGAAGTAGAAAAGTCGTCCACACCTGCGGC
>JAUCRC010000006.1:17765000-17825614 GCA_032399595.1 Tetragonula carbonaria
TTTATTTTTCGCGACCGATGGCTATTTTAATTCGCAGTTAATATCGAAGTTTAATCGATGAATAATATTAAATATACTAGATAATAAATAATTAAAACGGATGAGAAATCTGAAATCGGTTACGTTACCTATTTTATTGATTGTGTTCTTTCTCTATCGTCTCTATCGTCTCTATCGTCTCTATCGTCTCTATCGTCGTAACTTGTAACGACCTCGATTAATTATACGCTCTTGTTTTCAATTGATTATACATTTTCGTTGTGCATTTTGTTCGTGTATATATATTTTTTATATATTATCGTTACTACTTATTATCGCCAACTATATCTCTCCTTTTTTAATATCGATGACTGTTTTCTATTCATTGAATCATTAAGAGCATCTGTAGTGAGATTTGTGTTCCATCGATATAAATATGTAGATATACGTATATACGTTCTTTTTGAAGTTTACAAGTTTACACGTGAAAACTTTAGAATTTCGTCTGATATCGTCATATCGATGGAACACAGTAACAAGTAGATAGTTTACATAAATATTTACAGCAATTTGTTGCAAGTACGACGAGGACGCGTGTTTAAACTTACAATTAAACGTTGTCAAACGTTTCGTATTTGAAAAGTCAAGTCAAGTCGATCGGTACGTGTAACGCGTATATGTCAAACAGAATAACATAACCTCTTTCACTGGAAGTGTAAAAGGTGAGAGAAAAGTAAAAATAACATGGCAAAATCTGGAATAATTATACGGATAAGAGTCTAGCTCGTCGATTTCGATCATTTTCAAATACGTTGTATTTGTAAAAAGTGATTTTTGAACAACTCTTTCCTACATATATGCATAACCTTCGCTGGCACAACCTTTCTCGAGTTCTCAAGATACTCGTCAAAATTTAATATTTTCATTTTGACGTAGGTTATTCGCCGCTTACGTAGTTTTGAATCAGATTTCTATCTACAAGCAGAGTAACGTTGCATACGCAATGTGTCGCAATGAATTTACACATCTGGCTAAAATTTTAATTTTAAATACAGAGAGTCAGAACGAAACGTCAGAACTTACGCAATTTAGTTTAATCGATTACGATGGTCGAATAAACTAAACTGCAATTTTTAACGCTGGTCAAAATCTTTCCACTTAGTGGAAATAATAATTTATCGTAAAATTACTTTTTCTCATTTATCACCTGTCCTAACCTAATCCGAATCTGAATCAAATCGGTAAACTTATCTTAGTTAGACTCGTCAGATTGAAGATTGCTGACAGCGAGCAGATTGAAATTGCTATTACCCCGAATCTAACTTATTTAATTCTTAGCCAGCTTGATGGTTTTTACATATATGTATGTGTATATATATATATATATATATATATATATATATATATATTTTACAAATTGAAACATGAAACATAAACTCGTCGCTTTAAAAGCTTCTACTATCATCGTAGTCACAGGTAAACTTAACTTAAACTCAAGAGGCATATGTAACTCGGCTCAAAATAAAATATCAAAAGTTTATTCATGAACTAAATCCATCTCGGGAACTAAATCCAAGCAGGAAGTACGAGAAAAAAAATTGTTCAAAGTACCGATTTCTTTACAACATATTTAAAAATTACCGAAATCTGCGAGATTCTGATCTGTATACATATTAATTACCGTGTAAAAGAATAGCGAAATATGTATTCGGCGTATGCTTTTATTTCAGATAATGATTCTTTTTAATAGACTTTTTTTTCGAGTGTTATGTATCCCCTTTGCTGCTGTCGGATATTATTTAGAAGGATGTATATCCAATCGTTATACACCCCCAACTGCGCCAGTAATGGAGCAACGTGAAGAAAGGCTACTAGCTAATATAAATTCTATACCCGATGACAAGAAACATTCTCCATTGGAAGTCAACCTTTCACCCTCCTTGTCTGTATAACTGTCTAGGTGTGTAATTAGTATTAGGGCAAAATGTAGTACACAAGGATGTAATCGGTGTAACTATTAGAATATAAAACAGAAAATAGAATTTTAACGTAATGTCATATTTTATTAGTACGAAATTATTATAATTTGCCAAAGCAATAGCATCGGCAAAGTAAAATCAGAGTAGGACGGATAATTTTTACGCAACTACTCCAAATTTGTATATAACAGTGTGATAATAAACTTGGCCAGGTTCGAGTATACTGTTAGGAAAATTCTCCTGTAAGCGTTAGTGCAATGATATCGACTTGGAATAATATAAAGGAACCATATATTGTACCATTTATACTTTGATCATTTATCACAGAAAAGTGTCATTTAGTTTAGTCAAATTTTAATTTATACTTACATGATTAACCGCGTCCGGATAATTTTGCGTTTCTAAACAGAATGCAGCATGTTTGAAATATGCGGTTCCATTCTTTCCTCGAATACTCGCACTGTCGCGTTCAGGCAAAAAATTAGCCGTATAAAATTGTACTCCAGGTTGATTTGAAAAGACTTGTAAATATCTTCCAGAAGTGGGATGTAAAACTCTGGCAACAAGATTGGTTTCGTTTGCGGTATCGCTTACCCTTAAACAAAAATTATGATCGTAACCACCACCTGGTACTTTGTCGATAACATCTCCAAGTACAGTCGAATTTCTCAAGTCCATCGCAGTATCAAGAACCGATCGTATTTCTCCAGTTGGAATACTTTCTGCGTCTGTGACGGTCCAACGATCTGCGTTTAAAGTAAACCGATGTTTGTACAGTTCGCTTGCGTTGCCATCCTGAAATTGCCGCCCGATCCGAGTTAATTACGCATTTTGTGCGCGAACAAAGCGCTGACAGAGAGAAGATGATAAATTTCTAAACGTTGGTTTACGAACATGACCAGCTAGATTGAAGTAACTATGGTTAGTCAAGTTAATAGGTGTAGCTTTCGTAACGAAAACTTTCATCTCGATGCGTAACTCGCCATCGGTGGTTAATCGAAAAATGACCGAAGCTATCGCGTCTCCGGGAAAACCTTCGTCACCGTCTTCGCTCGGTAGAGAAAACGCAAGTTGATCACGTTGAACAGCGGCATTCCATATTTTTGAATTCCATCCTTTAAAACCACCGTGAAGCGTGTTTTGTCCCGCATTCTTAGCTAGATGATACTTTTTCCCGTTCAAGGTAAATTCTCCATTTTTTATACGGTTTGCTACTCTTCCTATCGTGGCGCCAAAATACGGATTATAAACCGTGGACGAATAATCTGCAAAAAGATAGATCAAGTCAAATACAGTTGTTCAGAGAGACAGAGAGAGAGAGAGAGAGAGAGAGAGAGAGAGAGAGAGAGAGAGAGAGAAAAGCATGAGAAAATATGTATATATATTATTTGAAAGTACAAAGCTTGTACAAAGGCCGTTAGAAAAATTGAATTGTACCTTCTACGTTGTCAAAACCTAATACAATGTCTGCTACTTTTCCGTGTTTGTCTGGGATTCTGATAGATGTTATCGTTGCACCATATGTTACAATGTCCACTTCTTGACCTAATTTGTTTTTCAAAGTGTACTTTTCGACGCTTTGACCATTGATAGATCCCCATTTTACAACAGATATTAACTGCTCACCATCCGAACCCATAATTGATCTAACGGATACACGATTATATGAAATTATACGTACCAAGCATAAAATTTGTCGAACAGTGTGATTACGATATTTATGCTCCTGTATATGTACGTATGCGTACCATGTACGAATATAAGTAGAATCGTGTATATGATAGATAAGATTGGCAAGGCTACTTGATTGGAAGATTACAGATATAAGAAAGTAAAAACAAACAGATAGGTGCGCAAGCAAAACTCGATAAAAAAAGATTTATAGGAGCAGTCTTGTCCCAAAATTTCACTATCTCGTTAACGATCAAATTGTCACCCACAATTATTTTCAGACAACTAGGATGTACATAACGACTGACTAATTTAGCGAATTTTTCTCATTCAAAGTGTACACTTTTAACGAGGTGCTCGTTAGAAAAAGAACGCGATTCAATATTATACAAGTTGCTTATAATTCGTGGCTTTAGTTTTTTATTTCATGTTTTATTTTTAAGGGTAAATGCGTGTAATCTTACTTGAATAACAGACAAGTTATTATGGCTACGTAACGAGAAAGCTGCATGATGATAGCACTGTCATGATAGTATGGCAACACCGTAATCAACTTGTTCCTTCGTCGCAATGTTCGTGACGCATTGCGTTGTATAAACCTTCTACTTTATTGTCACGGCCGTATTTCCATATTTACTGAAAAATTATGACTGAAAGAAAGAAATATGAAATAAATGACTAGATATTCGTCTGTCTATGCAAACTCGAAACGAACGAAAGTACATTTGCAATAGCTAGATTTATAGATATAACAATGTTAACAGAAGGCGTTACTTTTTATATAATATCGTAGCAGTTTATACTATCTCGACGCAGTACACTTATCGAGTACGGTTTATACGATCGTGGAAAAGAAAAAAATTTATCTAATCTTTTATTGTTTACTTCGCGAAATATCGACGTGTACTTACGATATCTTTACGTAAGAATTCTTTTTATCCGCATTTTAAAGTTCTAAAATCTTCCTTATAATTAATTTAGCCGTTGCATCATTGAAATTCCTTTCGCAGTCGTAGTTCACGTTCGTCACATTCGTCGAAATTGTGGAAAAAAATCGGACATCCTAGTAATAATAGGTAGATCATACATGGTTGGCATATTTTTTTTTTTCTTTCTGTTGTATCGCACAGCATCTTTTTATCGTGATTATTTTATTTCGGTGGCCTTTTTAATTTGTTATTTAAGATAACACGTGTTTATTTCGTTTTCCACGATCATTGATTATAGCAGAGTCGAGCCATTGTCACAGTAAACAGTAAACAACGAAAACATTTTACATCATATTTTGAAAAACAATTAATTCATCGGTTATCGCTAGTTTCTGAAAATAATTTGTCAAAACGTCACCGAAGAGCAGTTTTATGCTCTTTCTACGTTCGAACTTGTAGGTTGCATCTATATATAGTACACTATGAGTAGCATGCACTATACAAGTATCTACATGTATACGTAGGTATGTTTTTGCACGCGCATGGTAAAGAATTTAAGGTGGCTTTAGATTTTAGACGATTGAAAATTCGATTAATATTGCGAAAGGAAGAGATACAACAAAAATATAATAATTTTATTCGAGAGAAGTTTCGTTGTTTCCGAATCTCAAATATTAATATTCGTGTTAACATTGCTACGTATCTATACCAGGAACAGTTTAACGACGGTAGAATGGCGTTGTGTACACGACGTGGAGTGGAGTGGAGTGTGTGTGTGTGCGTGCGTGTGTGTGTGCTCTTGCATCGTTTTGTTTCGCTTTTTTATGCATGCGTTTTTATGCGATAAAATAGCGTGCGCTATATAACGTACATCTTTTCGCTGTTTCTAAAATGCGTAAATGTGTAAATAACGTTTCAAAATTATACTAATCTAGAAACAGAGGAGCGGAATAAAGAATCTTGACAAAATTCGAAGCTTACTTGGATCGATCGCTAACATTTGTTTCTACTTTTCGCATACACGTACATATTCAGACTCGATCTTGGTCGATGTATTCGAATTCTTCGTGCCTTGCCACCAGCAAGTCGAAGTTATTCCATGGCTACAGTTTTCTAAAGTCAAAATCAAAAGTATCAAAATCTTGAGTTCTTGGAGAAGAAATATTTTCAAAAGCTCGAAATCAGTCTACGCGTCACTGGTGTAAACAAATGTCTCGTATCATACATACGTAGCACGACGAAAAGAACGAAATTGTACCGCACAGTAGCGCTGTCATCGTTCGAATCGTAAAAGAAAAATAGGGGAAATCTAGATACTATTGGTCGCGTACATCACGTGCCGTGACATTTTTCTTAAACGGTGTCGCATATTTGTGTCGATTGTGTGCAGCAGGAATATACGCGAACGAGTTATTTCTTCACTGTTCTGTGTTTTAGTGTATTTGAAATTAAAATCACGTAAGATACGTGTACAAAGTACGTTTGTTCAACGTTCATAAAATTGTAAACTTTCTTCTATATAACAGAAATAAACATCAGTAGTATTTTTTTGTAATTTTTTAAATAATTTGTCGATATAATTGTTATTCATTACAGTTTTTTCAAACGTTAATTTCAAAGTAAATCGAACCGATCGATCGATCATCGCCTCAAGTTTTACACGTGGCAACATAAGCGACGGTGACTCAACCAACCGTCGAGATCGTAAAGTAGCGTTCAGAGCGCCAGTGAATCTCTCTCTCTCTCTCTCTCTCTCTCTCTCTGCCCGTCTTCTTTTTTCCATCCATTTTTTTTTTTTTTTTGATACTCATGCGATAGCGTACCACGATTCGAACGTCAGTTTCGTTCTACGTTCGCAAAGCACCAAAGTATCGAGAGTTGGTTGGCTGAATCCGAACTTTCGAGCAAAATTTAACCTGTCAAACAAAGTAGTGGGAATCAACTATTTCCGCAAGATTTATCGACACTGCAAATTTTTCGAGTAACAATTGATAAGATGGGTCTAGGAAACAAGGTGCGTATATAACATCTACAATTATGTTTGTGCGAAAATACGATTGTTATAACTGGCCATTATACTTTCCATAACGTCCGAATTCGATGCTACAAAGTGTGTTACGTAGTTAACCTTTACGTATCTTTGCGTATTCGTTGCACCACGATATCTATGTCGAGATGCAACGACACAAGTTTGATTTTACTTTTCTTTTTTTTTTTTTTTTTTTTTGTAAATGCATAAATGTAATTGCAGCAATGTATAAACTTTGTACACAAAGACGGAGTTACATACGTATATATTCAATCTGTATATTTAGTTTTTAATTTTTCAATAAATATATAAAAGATACAAACTAGGAAAATAGTAAACTGGCAAAACTTGCGAGGTAAAATAGATAACTGTTGAAACGGAGCGAGCTAGACACAACATATAAATACTATATATATATATAAATATAAATACTATAAATATAAATACAACATATAAATACTATATATATATATATATATAAATACTATATATATATATAAATATGAGGAGTACTATATATATATATATATATATATATATATATATAATATATATATATATATATAAATATGAGGAGTTGAAGCAAGCGTTTAAGAATTGAACTGCAATAAAACGAAATCGGTTAAAGCTCATGATTGAAAAAAAGGCAAGGAAACAAACACGTGCAACTATAAAAATTCGTTTTCGTAGATCGGTGATTCAAGAATCAAGGAATCAAACTTGCTTTCTCGCTGTCGTTCTTTTCCTTCTTCTCCTTTTTCTCTTGAGAATTGATCAATAATGCGTCATCGTAATGTGAAAAGGCACTCACCAATCGATTTTTGTTCGATCGACGTTTGTAGTTTCACACGTTTCAAAGAGTTTTACAGTTTGTTTTACGCTAGTTCGATCTAGTACAATAGTTACCGCGATGCTTCTAACGAACAACAATTCTCTTTATCTTGAATCTTAACGACTCACCGACTGCGTTCGATCGTTATATAATTGAAAATTTGCTTGCTAATTGCAGCAAATGTTTTCAAAAGCCTGTATCTGACGATTAAATTGATTAAATTTACGTGGATACGAGGCAACACGACGATCGTTATGTTTGAAATTTAAATGAAATTTTTCCATTTGTAAAACTCGATGAAAGTTGAATTATCTACAGATGGTAGGAACACGAACGGTAGGTAATATAATAATACACGTATACACGTATGTAGGTAACTGTAACAAAGGTAACAAAACTAACGTATATAATTTTCTTAGGTAGAAACTGTACGTCCATCCCTCGTTTTATCACCTAGTCAAAATTATCATATTTTCGTATAGCTCCGTTATACGTACATACGTTATGCGTACGCTTTTGCGTTTAACATGGAGGAAGGTTGATTCGCGCAAGATAAAAATTATAATGATTTTCTCCGTAAGGAAAATGTTTGATCTGCAGACCTGACGACGTGTACAGTGTACGAGCACAGTGTTTTTCCAATTTCTATAACGCTGACAATAAGTCGTTACGAAACAAGTTGATTCACACGAAAAGAACGTCCGTGCTCGGTAAAATTTAGCGCGTCGCGTTACGAACAAGTTGTTTAGCACGATCGAATATTCCGTTTTATATATATATATATATATATATATATATATACACTGCTCACAAAGATTAGGAGATATTTCAAAATGAATACGAAGCGATAAAACAAAAAAAAAAAGAAGCATTTTTTATTAAAGAAGAACAAACAACTTTCTTTGACTTGTCGTTTGCTTTTTTGATGTTCTTGTTTACGGAGCAGTGTGTATATGTATGTGTATATGTAACATTGAAATGTAAGTACGTACAATGTACGTGACGAACTTATCATCAATATGTCATATTTGTCTATCCTGCCTCTTTTTCGTTCATTCACGCGTTTACGTTCAACGTACGTACGTACGTACGTGTTTCACGTACGTTAGTCATGTTGGGAAGAAAAAAAAACGACGAAACGATCGCTTGGCAAAATAATACGTACGAAATGCACAGTAGGAAATATCGATCGTTATTTTCGCGCAAGTCTCGCGCGAAGGTGCACGGTGTCGGTGGGTGCGATGGTGATTCGATGCGTTTGCACGTCCAGTTTTGCACTGCGACGCGACATGTCATCCAGCAAGTAATCCGATTTAAATAGAATACCGATACCGACATCGATAGTTTCGAAATTGTATTGTGTCGCGTCCGCGAAATTGTATCCCGTCGAGACGTCGCGTTTCACGAGTCTGGGCCTTCCAGGGGCGTGTTCCTCCTTGGAAGAACGACGAAAGAGAAAAGAAAAGGGGCGACCCTTGTCGTGGGTACGGTAACTGGCTGGATCTTTCATTTTTCACATTTCACGATTCACGGTCGGATCAGAGAGCATCTGTTATCGCAGGAATAGACGGAACAAAGCGCAAAAGAGTCACATTCCCTTAGAGATATACGTGTGTGTGTGTGTGTGTGTGTGTGTGCATACACATACATATATGTATATATACATACACACACACATATATATATATATATATATATATATATATATATTTTACGTAATATGTAGGCGTATCCATTAACCTGTGATTGTGAAACATGACCACGCATTTAAGCATAATTCCGACCACAAGTCGGTCGGTTAGATTTCACGATTTCACGGATTCACGATCGTTCCCATGAAATGTCACTTCCATATGTACATACGTATGTATGTATGTATTCCGAATTATCATCATTATAGAAACGTATTCGTCGTACTGTGGTCGTACCGATGATAATGATAACGATGACCCTGTCTTTTATATCAGATGTCCGAAGAGAATCCCGAGATGCGGGAAATGGCAGCGCGCATATGTCGCGATTACCTTTACGGAGTTTGGAAACACGTTACCACGGAGAACATCACGTTGAAACGTATCAGGTTAGTACCATTGCTCCTCGATCTCTCGTGCCCAGATTTAGAATCAGAATTAATCGTTTTCTTCGTTCTTTGACGTAGGGTAAGGTAACAGCGCGTATACCACACAGTCGTTCGTTGTGACGAAAAGAAAAAAAAAAGACTGTACCGTGACGAAATATTTTAAAAACGATAATTTATAATATTATGTAGTTTATATATGTGTAGTGCTAGCGAGACTGATAAAACGATTACGTACGTATAATCTGAATGAAACATCATTCGATCGTGTTTTTCACAGCGGCGGATTGAGCAACTGGTTGTACAATGTGCAGTTACCGGACGGCACTGTTCCGATCCGAGGCGAGCCACGGCAAGTTCTGTTGCGATTGTACGGTCAAATACACGGGGAGAGAGCCTTGGAAGGACTGATCACCGAGTCGGTCATCTTCACTTTGCTGTCGGAGAGACGACTCGGGCCCAAGTTACACGGTATCTTTCCTGGCGGTCGAATAGAGGAATATATACCCGCGAGACCGTTGCTTACCAAGGAATTGGCCGATCCGACTCTAAGCTCCATGATTGCCGAGAAAATGGCTCAGATACACAACATGCAAGTCCCGATAAGCAAAGAGCCAACTTGGCTCTGGGATACTATGACCAAATGGCTGGACACGGCCACCGACATATTAGAAAATATCGAAGACATCGACGCTCGACACTTGAAAAACGTCAACGTCGTTCGAGCGATCGACCTAGGTCACGAGATTAAGTGGTTCAGGTGAGAGGAGAGATGAAATAAAGGATTCGCCGAATCAGTCGAGTCCTGTACACCAGACTTTACATACATACGTACATACGTACATACATCACCTATGCACACATTGCAGTCTATGGCAAGCAACCATTTTCTTCTTTTTTTTTTTTCAGATCTCTCGCAACCCGACGTAAATATCCGGTTGTTTTCTGTCACAATGATATGCAAGAGGGTAATATATTGCTGCGACAAAATACGCGGAAACCAGAACTAGTTCTTATCGACTTTGAATATTGCTCTTATAATTATCGAGCTTTTGACATAGCAAATCATTTTGTGGAATGGCAGTACGATTATACAGCAGCGGAATATCCTTTCTTTCACGAACGTGCAGGATCTGGTCCTACGAAGGAGCAAAAGGTAAGTGTTGGAGAGAATGCTACCTGTCGAAACATTTGAAAAAAAAAAGAGAAAAAAAAAGAGAAAAAAAGAAAAGAAAATCATGGTAAGATCGTCGCGTTTTCTTATCCTTCGTTCTGTCGTCCAACTTGTCTTGCGCCCTCGTCGAAACAAACAAACGAATTACATACATCGCATCAGATTCCTCCACGGATTCCTCATTATTTACTCTGCATTTGTCGTACAATCACATTTTTATTCGATCGCTCGATCGACGTATCAACATTTCAATCAATTGTATCAACACATTGAAATTGCGTCTATTTTTAAACGGTGATGTTTAAGGCATTATTTGGAAAAACAAAAGGAAACAAAAAGAAAAGAAAAGAAATTGTTTCAACGTTGTCGCGAAAACGTTTTCATTGGAAATTATATATATACGTATATATATATTTCACGAATCAGATCGTGAAATATTTGTTGAATCGGATTGCAAATAGACGAATCGGTTCCATTTATAATTTCCTTTCTTTTGATCGAGGACGTGATCTTAACGACCGCAAAGATTACGCTTTCGCCGAAAAATATCTTGGACGGAAATAAAGCACGTTATCAACCAGAAATTCCCATTTGTCCCATATTCATCGTCGTCGTCGTCGTCGTCATCATCATCAACATCGCTGTCGCTTACCGTCACTGCCTCATTGTCAGCATTACCATTGTCACCGTCACCGCTCCATCCAATCCATTCATTTGTTCTTTTTTTCTCTCTCTTGTCCATTTTTTCTTCATTGTCTGTCCAAGGTTGAAAAATTAAAAGCGCAAGACCAAGTTCGATCAAGCATGCGATGCGCGCAAAACTATGCATACGTATATATACGTGTATATACATATATATATATATATATCTCTATTCGGTCAAGCGAGAGTTCGACGAGAAATTATCGAGAGCAGATCGAGGAGAGCTGCTTGGCGTGTGCTGCGTGTGTATGTATTAGTTTCACAGGACCACGATTCGGTGAGAGACAAGGCTGATGCTTGCGATCGGCTAATCGGAATAACGGAGATGGCAATATGATTGATCTCACTGTGCCACCGGTGCTATGGATCCCGTCTCGCACCGTACGTTGTCTGGAACCAGAATGACCACCGGTGCAACCATCACCCACCTTTGCAACATCAGTACCCCGTACCTGCGCATCTACGACTCTAGAGTACTTCTACACGCACTCTCGATAGTCGATCCATAATCTACATCTTACTCGATAAATGTACAGTGTCTTATGGGTGGTAAAGTCGCGTTATTTCCGTTATTAAGACACTTTTTCTCATCGCGTTCAAACAAACAGAGACCAATTACCTAATATTCGATTAGAATTGAATCCCTATGATCGCATGATTACTATTGTTATTCCCATTGCGGTTGTTCGATTTCTCAAACCGTTTAAATCTACGTACCGCTACTTTCCACTCTACTACTTTTCCACTCTACACGTTTTTTTCTCTTCACGGAGAAAATTTGTATTTCGGACTCACATATGTACAAATGTATACATATCCGACGTATCTACATACGTTTGGAGACTTTTTTGGCTCGCGTATGTATATATGTCCGCCGTGTGTACGTACATGTACACTACCAATACTACCTTCTGTCCGTTCAAATTCATTTGCTTCAATTACTTTTGATAAAGTCGTATATGATACACGTCGTATCGCGCGTTTAGCAATCTCGTGTTTTTCGACAGCTCAACTTTGTAAGAAGTTACTTAAGAACGGTTGGGAAAGAACAAGGGCCATCGGAGGAACAACGACTCATGGCGGAGATAAAGATATTCTGTCTGGCTAGTCACTTGTTTTGGGGCCTCTGGAGTATCGTCAACGCCAAATTATCAGAAATTCCATTTGGTTACTGGGTAATAGCAACACGAGCCATATCTATCCATACTTGAATTTTTCCTTTTGTCTTCCCTTTGCTTCTATCATTCCCGTTGCGTTTCCGTTGTTGCAGGATTACGCAGTTTCCAGATTGAAAAATTACCAATATTTGAAGGAAAAAATTATGGCTTCCGAAGGATCGCCGACAACGGTGGAGGATAACGACGACGGTGTCAAAAAAATAACCATAGTTGACTGAACGAATCGACAACAGTGTGATCGAGCGTGACTGTTTCCTTATTTCTGCGACAAGTAAAGGTCTGCTGCCCACTATGTTTTCTACGCGTTTCCACTCGTAATTATCTTGTCAGATTCGTCGTGTCTTTCTCGGTACACGTCTCGTGTTTCGCGATACACGTCTGCGGTTTTTAACAACAACGCAACGAGATGTGAAAAACCAACGAGGAAAGAATTTGCGCGTGCATGTATTTATATAATACAAAGGTATTATATAATAAACAAAGGTAGCGGCACGCGAGTGAGCGAACGAGAGAGAGAGAGAGAGAGAGAGAGAGACGAGCGCAACTCAAGAATACAACATGAAAGGCAACGAAAGTACACACGCATACACACATGTGCACAAAGAAAGAAAAAATAAGATTGGCAAAGAAAGGAGCGAGATGATGCCTTGCGATAAAGTTGTGTATCCACTACGCCAACATTGTTACGAACAATTCCGTTCAATTTTCGTGCGACTAATGGAAAGTTGACGAACGTGACTAATGTACATATAGGATAATCCCTTGCTGTATAGTGGAAAGTGGAGAAAGGGACTCACACACGAGTGGTGACAGGGATATCTGCTTCGTGGACAAAACCTTGCCTCACGAATTACGAATGTGATATAGAATAAGAAATGCGTGTGAGATATTGTCCTGATATCTGCAATTTTTCAGGGAAACGCTGCTCAATTTTCGTATCGGGCTATCGATATTTTTAGCCAGATATTGAAAATCAAAAGGGATGATTCCTACTGTCTATAGGATATACATAGTACGTGTATCTATATATATATATATATATAGATACACGTGTGTGTGTGTGTGTGTGTATATATATATATATATATATATATATATATATATATATATATATATATATAGATACACGTGCGCATACGCACACATACGTACGTACATATGCAAGTACATGTCCGCGTGTACGTACATGTGTGCACGTAGATGATTTGTACATAACTACGATTTTATTGTACCTGGATCTGATCATTGTGCTATCAAGTTGTATTTTCGATCGCGTCTCGCGTGTATATACATACATGTGTTCTTGATCGTGAGTTGTTTTTGCACGAGCTGAGAACATCGTGCGAAGAAACAAAAACACACGCACGCGCGTGGTAAAATAAAACGATCATCGTTACAGAACGTATGTATATATTTGCGATTAATGCTAATCGAGATCAAGATGAATGCTAATCGAGATATTGTTCATCGGTATTTTTCTCCGTGATTATTTAGTATCTACCGACGTTTTATTTCTAATTCTTCCACACCGTGATATTGCGCGTTTCATTAGTGCGACGTATTTCTCAGTTCAACGAAAAATGATATTTTAATAAAATTGCAAGAAACTACTTCTGTTTATTTGTTCTTTTCACTTTCGCCCTGCTGTTCCTTCAACGACAAATCAATCGTGATACATTACCGATCCGATTCGATCGAAGAAGAAAAACAAAAACCTGAAATTTCATTCAAAATGGACTTTTCGATCGTTTTCGTGTCGTCATTGCATTCGCTTTCGTAAGATGGCGGTCGTTGCATACAACACACTCTCGCGCATCTTGATTTTCCAGTAAACGCTATGTATACCTACTGCGCGTAAGTTCGACTGTGTCGAGAGGTTATGTGTAACAAGCGTCGATGTAAACTCGTGTAACGTTTTGGAAAAATATTGAATTTGTATTGAATTTGACGCTAGGACGACACGTTTGAAACGATAAAAATCATGGAAACCGAATCGAAAGAGCTTGTGCCGAAAAGTCATTCGAGCGATGAAACAGACGTACAAAATGAAGTAAACAACGAAGAAACATCATCCGCTATGAAAATTTCCGATTCTTCTGATATATCGGAAAATACCACGCAGCTTGCGGATTCGTCGACAAGTGACTTGTCGTTCAAAAATCCCAATGACATCGACAATGTTGCAACTTTCAAGAAACCAACTAACGTAATAATCGGTCTGAGACGTGCTCTGTCGCAGAAAAATTCAAAAACATCCCCTTTGACGGACACACGTTCATTTCCATCTGGAAATAACGCTCGGTGCTCAGATCGCGATATTACGAAGTCTCAACACTCGAAAGAAATTTCGCTATATATAGAACCATCTTGGGGAGGAAAGCCAGAAGAGAATTACAAAATTGAAGTACTCAAATCTGGAATGATCATCGAGACGATTTCGCTCGGAGAACAAAGTTTCTACAGTATCGGTCGCTTACCTTCGTGCCATTTGACGCTTGTCCATCCTACTATCTCAAGATTTCATGCAATTTTACAGTATAGGTGTCACCCGGATAATGAAAACGACAAAGGTTTTTACGTGTTCGATCTGGGAAGTACTCACGGTACCTTTTGGAATGGAAACCGTATAAAACCTAACATTTACGTAAGAGTACAAGGAGGTCATATACTGAGATTCGGTTGTAGTCAAAGAAGGTACATTCTACAAGCCCCGCCAGGAGACGAAGAAGAAGAGTCTCCGTGTAGTTTGACAGAGTTAAAAGTATTTTTCTGTTTTATACGAATATTGTTTGGTTCTCTTACGATGATCGACGATCAACGCGAGTCAGTAACTACTTGAAGATGAAATGAAAATGATTCCAGGCAATGAGAGCATCCCAATTGGAAAAACACCAAGATAAAGACAAACCCGTGGAAAAACCGATCGAAGAAAATGAAAGCGAAGGCATTGATTGGGGAATGGGCGAAGACGCGGACGAAGAAACAGATCTACAGGAAAATCCCTATGCTTCTATCACAGACGACGACTTGGTTCTAGAGGATCCTAAAAAAACTCTCAGAGGATGGTTCGAAAGAGAAGGATACGACCTTCATTATCAAGCAGAGGAAAAGGGATTTGGACAATTTTTGTGTTGGGTAGAGTAAGTGTTGCCGCCGTTTAAACGTTTCCTTTCCGATTTAAATATATCGTTTATATAAATTATCGACAGTTTTTCACTAAACTAAATAGTCTAAAAGAAATATATCTCCAACGATTAACGTTTAATAAGTTGATTATTGTGAAAAATCTAGTCTTCCGACCGAAGATGTTGTTGGCCGTTCCATAAGAGCAGAAGCTCTTGTAAGAGGTAAAAAGAAAGAAGCAGTTGTCCAATGCGCGTTGGAAGCCTGCAAAATTTTAGATAAATATGGATTGTTAAGGCAAGCAAATCACGGTAAGAAAACAACACTCCAATAGAAAAACTTTTACTTTCTTCTCGTATCTGTGTGCCATTAATTTTTTTATTGTTTTCCTTTCGATCGATGATTCTGAGCATGAATCTCGCGATTGATCTATACACGCGTATACACGTACATGTAGAAGCGAGAAAAAGGAAAACGCGAAACTGGGAAGCAGAAGATTATTACGATTCGGACGAAGATAATTTTTTGGATAGGACAGGATCTGTGGAAAAGAAGCGTGAACAGAGAATGAGATTAGCCGGAAAGCTGGAAGAAAAAACAGAGACGTACGATTCCTTGGTGAGCAGAAGCAACTGACTGCTTTGTTAATTTCTCAATTTCGAATCAACGTGCGGATAAAAATGTTACCGAGTGTTGTTGTTTGTGTTTTCAGCTGAAAAAGCATAAGGAAGTTACAGAACGAATATCACGTTTGTCAACTTCGATTCAAAATTGGCAAAATGCGACCAACGCGAAGAACGATGCGACCGAAGAGGATGCGTTGGACGCTTTTATGTCAAGCTTAAGTTCGTCCGCTTTGACTAAAAGCGACATTGCTAAGATGAAGTTGGAACTGCAAAATCTCCGAAAAGAAGAGACAGGTTTGCTTAAATTATTAAACCTGATACAACCGGTAAATCTACCAGCTCTTTCCTACCGCGATACTATGGACAGTAGTGAAACTATCACTACCAAAGGTGAAACAGCTGTGGATCGTACGCAAAATGTATCGGTTGAAACAAAAAAAATTCACAGACCGTTACCTAGTCAGAAAAAAGTGAGTGTATATTTACTTTGTTCGTGTTCGCACACACCGTTCGAACTATGTTCTACTAATTTTATGAAATTCTATTTACACAGGAGGAACAAACGAATCGACGTGCGGTCGCAAACACTGAATTATTCGAGTCGGATGCCATTTCCAACGCTGCGGTAGAGACAGAAGCTATAGAGGAAATGGACAGTGACGACAATGATCTCGAATTAATCTCGAATACGCTCGATGATAAAAAATATGTCGAATCACAACGGTCTGACGGCAGTGCAGCAACTGTTGCTGCTAAAAACGAAAAATCTTCCGAGAAACGCGAGGAGCAACAAGAGCCTGAAATTCAAACGACGAAGAAGCGTCGACGGGAACAAAAAGAAATGTATTGCGATCAAGACGTACACGCTGATAATTACTCCACGTGGGTTCCACCATCGGATCAAGCAGGAGACGGAAAAACGAGTCTTAACGAAAAATATGGCTACTAACAGATAAAACTGTTCTAGTAACAAACTAGAATAAACGTCGACCTTTTTAAACACTGTTACCGCATAATGTACGATGTAAATATATTGTATTGTACGATTTACTCATTTGTCATACGATATAAATACAGCATTATACATACATGTATATATATGTATAATACACATTTATATTGTATCGATTTATCGTTTGGTTTTATAAATTTATCTTTAGGGAATTTATAATTTATCAAGTCTTTATGTACGATTTATTTGAAAGTTAATGCCGGAATAAATCACCTATATATGTATATGTATGTATGAATGTATATATAAGAATATATATGTGTATGTATGTATATATATATATATATATATATATATATATATATATATATATATATATTATTAGTAATTAAAAGAAAATGAATTTATGAACTATATACAGTCGATCAATCTGTGATAGTTGTTTTCTTCTTTTCGGAGGAATCGATTAAATGAATATTTTTTTTTTTTTATAGATAGAAATTGCGTAGAAACGCAATTTCCGAGAAATGAGATATTTGAACGAGAGAAGAGAGAGAAGATTGATACCGTATATTGAATAGAATTCGCAAGTCTCTTTTCATATTAGGGTAAATAAAATATAGAAAAAGAGAAAGTTTAGCAGTCGAGTGAGAAAGTCGCAATTACAAAAGTTTGCGAATTCTCTCAATGGGCTGTTTTTGTAAATAAAAATTTGTTTCATAGATTCGTAGAATCGTATCCTGAAATACCTACCATCGCGATGAAACTGCCCCTGTCGCACGGTACGATATACGCAAGTATATCCTTCTCCGTTTATAAACAAAAAGATGCTGCTATCTATCGGGCTATGTTATAAAATACAGGCAAGGCACGCAGGATTTGATGGCACTTGTTGTCTGAAACGCATGTATCTCGTGCTTGTCACATGTATCTATTATTGCACGCTTTATCTGTACTTGCAATAAAGGTCCGATAGGTGGTAGCAGTTATCCATTGATAACAGACGCAACAGTGATGCAACAAAGATAGTAATATCGATTAGTACCACCGTTTCACCGCTACGTGGTAAGATCACTTCGGTAAGTGGATAAATTGCGAACGAGTGAACGAGTTGAAAGATAGGAATTAGATAGAAAAATAAACAGAGTAGTTACAATTATTTTTACTTCTTTTATTTTGGTGTCTGTGAAAGTTTTTAAAATTACTGTCGTAAAGCTATATCGCGGTAACACGTGTATGTATATCGGCGCATTAAATTATGCGTCAATTCACGCGTGTGAAGTTACGAACGATAGACGTTTTACCTCATCTTATTAAATAAAATTCATGCGAATATACATATAGATATACATACAGCCAGATCGTGACTGGTATGTTTTCATCGCTACAATTAATTTATTGCATGTTCGCTTTCTCCAGTAATATCTACTAAATTGGTTTGGAAACTTTTGCAGCTTGAAATTTGTCGTAACGGTTTTGAAAATTGTAAGTGACGTAGTACTTGGAAGAGACAAAAGATGGATTATTTCGTTGGACGAGAATTTGCAGTTTCTTACTTCAGAATAAGTACGTATAAATGTGTACGTGCATCTATATGTTAAATTTTTGACCGAAATAGTCAAAAGTCATTAACCAGATAACACGATCAATTACAAGTATATATTCTCTTAGAATTTTGAATCACTAAAAAATATTTTATGAAAAGCGTTTAAATTTAATTTCATTAACGTGTTGTTACAGCATGGAATGCTATCGCATCTATGGGATGGTATATAATTGCAGCTATAATCTCATTTTGGTTGGCATCTCCATATATACGAGAAAAATATACAATTTGGAAGTTGAAGAAAGACGAACGGGAATATGCAGCAAAATATTGTAAAAGTGAATACAAATGTGACAAAATAGCGACATTACACGCGTTATTATTACATTTGCTCGTTTAATTTTATCACGTTACAGATCCTGATCTTCTGCAAAAAAGATTGTCAAGTTTGGAAGCTTCGCGTCAAAAAATGCAGGAAGAATATTATCAGAAATGCACGTTGGCACGACAAAAAGAAACAAAGGTACTTTGAATAGATCAACATTCTTAATTATAACGATTTAGCACGTTAACTACGTTTTTTAGCAGAAAGAAAAGACAAAAGAACCATCAAAGTTGATGGAGGAGGACAACGCGAGAAGCAGTAGATCAGGAAAGAAAAACGACGATTTACCGCCTTTTACAGAGAAGAAGCACAAATCAATAAGGGAAGGTAAATATATAGAGAAAGTGGAGAAAGTAATGGTTTTTAAAGCATATCAGTGGAAAGAAATTTAAATCTTACGTTCTTCGTCTATTGCAGAATACAATCCATTAATGGGTGACAGTTCTAGAGGGTATCGGCCCCCTAAACGCACTTGTTGCGGTAAAGGTGGTTGCGGGTAGTTATCAATATAATTTTATTTTCATATTTTCGGTATAAATATTCGAAAGAAGAAAACAGTTGATTTACGAACAACAAATTTTGTAAATAATTATTAAGACGTTGTCTTTCGTTACAATAAAGTTATAGATTTCTAGATACATCTGATATAATGTTTAAATTATTTTGAATTTTTATGTTTGTTATTTTGTTAATTAAACTGACGTTTCAATTCGTTTGGTGTTTAATTAAGGGAAGTAGGAAGGACGAGAGGAAGTAACTGTTTATTCTTTCTTTCTTTTCTTTTCTTTTTTTTGGAGAGGATTCAAGAAGAGTCATGAAGAATCGACCTTTAGTTTGAAAAAAGTAAACGTAAACGTGAAAAGTTTGTAAAATACTCGCATGTTCAACGTCATTTTCTCTTCGTTTTTATTAATAATCGTTACTCGTATATTGCGTAACGCCTTTGTATATCGCCTTATATGCATATGTAGTACTTGACAATAATAATTATTACTTTTTAATTATCTACATCTGTGCGCGCCCTGTACGACGCGTGTATCGTTACACTATGGTCTGTGTCGACCATAATTTTATTAGCATTGTTTTTCGTTCTTCAGTAACGTAGTTGTCAAAGTGGACAATCACTCGCGCTTGTTTCGTAATAAATAAGTTATTGCCTACGAAAACGCTTACGAACGAACAATTTTTGTTTCTTTCATGCGTTTTATTTACAAAATGTAGAAGAAGATTTAAGCTAAATCACTCGTCAGCCTTCGCGATTCAATTTAGAGCTAACGGCTAAAAAATACAAGTAAAAACTTAAAAACTTAGCGAATCGTAGCGTTCGGAAAGTATATAGTCATCGGCGATTTGTTCGAATCTTGTTCGATCCGAATGTTAATGATATGACGATTAGTGCACTGTGACTACAAAATATACGTGTATCGTCGCGTTACCCTACGATATCGATGATTTTCGTCCGTCAGTCAACAAAACGTCCTCGATCTTCGCAACAGATCGGTTCGATTCAGCTATTGGCAGTGATGGATAATAACTCACGAAAAACTCTTCGTTTTTTCGTACGTAATTTGCCGCCCACCTCGCCCCCTCCGTTTCGAAACGAAGTGATTCGAAGTGGATTCGGAATCGATTTCTACGAACGCGCCTCAGCTCGCGGCATTTGCATTTAGATTTGCTTACTTTCCCCGTAAGGACAACGGAAGAATACAGAATACACCGACGTGTATATTCTGTATTCTTTCTTTTACGGCTGCATTCTGTTTCCCGTTTTAATTAACTCGTATAATAACTACAAGCGATCGGTTAACGCGGTGCGCGACGAGCGGAGCGCGTCGTAAGCGTAAGCGTAAGAGATAGTAATTTGGATAGACGCGACTAAGACGATCACGGGTGCGTGAAAATGAAACGCGAAACGAAACGAAACGAAACGAAACGAACGACGGAGCGCGGGATCGAGAAAGGAAGGCCACAGGGCCGTTGCGAGTCTGCGAGGCTAATGAAAAAAAAAAAAAAAAAAAGCGGCGCGAATCTACGAAAGGGAAAGAAGAGAACGTGTTCTGGAACGTGTACGCGTGAGTGTGCGTGTGTTGGCGTGTATCGTCACAACCTGTACATGGCATTCTACTGTCGTCCTCGAACTCGAACAAGGGATTACGCGTACATTATGATACATAGAAACAGTGCGAACCATCGTAACAATCGTGCAAACATGAGAAACTATAAAAATAATGTCATTACTCTTTTTCGCTTCGCAAATTGGTAGGATGGTTCGGCATAACTGGTTCGAGTGTAATCCGTTCACTCGCGATTCCGTCGCCAACGATATCGCGAATTCTCGATTTTCAACTCGAAAACTCGATATTCTCAAAGTATTTCGCAAGTATGTAACTACTATATATCGATCGAACTATTTCCCACGTCGTGGAACGGTTCGAGCGCGATACTTATATGTATACAGATTGTTGGAGTTGTTGGAGTCTTTTTCTTCGTCGAAGGAATTTCCGTGCTTATATAGGAGGATCGTTTACGCATTACCAGTCGGTGGACTTGAACTCCACAAGGACAAAGTTTGGCAAACTCGGTGTGCTCATTCAGTCTAACACAGACTATCGGAGATGGTGTGTTTTTTGGATATCGTTATGGCGATCTACTTAAAATATAGGTTCTACGTGACTATGTCTCACTCGCTCACTCGCTCTCTCTCTCTCTCTCTCTCTCTCTCGTTCGCTCGCTCGCTCCTCTCCTCTCCTCTTCTTGCTTTCGTTCGAAATTCATCGTTTGTTTTAAATACTCTACGAAAACGAATAAATGCTTTCCTTCTTGCTCGTTTAATTTAATTTGTATTTAACTTGTTATACTTTCCTCCTCCCCCCTCCCTCCCTCGCTTCCTCTTTCGTCCCCTTGTTCACTTTTAATTTTCTCACCTTCCTGGATGGATTATACTTTTGGATATCTCTATACGTAATCGTCTCTGTACGTAATTATTATTTACCAATGTCACTCGCGCCGATAATTCTCTATACCTACATATGTTACACGTTGAATCGTATCCGCACGCTCGGTCTCTACTACTTCCTGTTCTCCCGCAATTGTGATATTCGGCAGTGCATTTAGCGTCTGTCGCGTTGACAATCGCATCTGTAAAACATCGTTCGACGATCGCCGACTTACCGATCGGTCATTTCCTTTTACCTATAATATTTACTCTTTGTCTCCTCGCCTTTGTCGTGTTTGTGTACAAAAGAACAAACTAATTACAACGAGTTTGAGCGATCATTACGCAACTCGAGTGCCTTCTACTCGAGAATTCTATCTGAATTTTTAACATCCGACAAGTTTCGTTCCAATTCCAGAGCTTTGATCAAAAACTGTTGCGCGACACGCACCGCGAGAGAGCACGTGATTTGCAAACGTGCTCGTGGATCGCCGATCGAATTCGATTGCGTTCAATTAAAAATATTACGATACAACAGCCGATTCCAACACCGCGTTCGCCGTCGTTGTCTCTCGTCTCGCTTTGACCAAAGATTTTCTTTCAGCTGTCCAAGCTCCACTCACTACGCGACCGAGTGGAGTTTTCTTTCTTTCTTTCTTTCTTTCTTTCTTTCTTTCTTTCTTTCTTCCTTCCGTTCGATCGGTGGAACAGACCGACGCGACGATTGCTGCTTCTTTCCTGCGACTCATTGTTGCCGAGACCATTTGCGGCAAAAGACGCCGGTCGGCAGCTACTTTCCATCGTTACACGATTGCTCATAGAGTAAAGAAGCTTTTACACGCACGAACGCACGTACATCCATACACACGCATACATACGTAAAAAGAACTGTAAGAACGATATGATTATATATATATATATATATATATATATATATATATATATATATATATATATGTATATGTATAATACTTCTTGCACGTCAGTCGTTATTTCAATCATCTTTTGCCGCACTTATCCTTAAGAGCTATACGTACATCGTTTACAAAGTATCACGTGGCGATACCATTTGCATTCGCGCGACAAAGTTGAACAATTTGTTTGTTTGCTTGTTTTTTTTTTTTTTTTTTTGTCATTTAGGAACGTCGTTATGTGTGGAAAAAATAATGACAGAACCGTGCGGAACTTTGAGCGGCGAAAATGTAAAATTCGCGGGAGACAAGTACCACGAATCGATCGAATCTAGCGTTGACGGAACATGTTGGTAATGCTGCGATTGCAAATTATCACTCGCGTAGAAGAATTAGATGAAATCATCGATGATTTGATAATTTAGGTGAGATTTATCCCTTTTCGTCGATTCATTCCCGTGTTATTCATTTTTCACTATATCGATCATATCGTCCGACATCGTCGTCCATTTTCCGCTGCTCAGTGGCAGTGGGCAGATGTTGCCATACATTGAGCAAAGAACGAAAAAAGGTTCGGTCGAGTAATCATTATTATCAAAAATATCAAAAATATCTACAAAGAGCTAATGGATACGAGGTTAAACAGAATGATAAACATACGTAGACGAATGATGAAAGAGATAGAGATTGCGCGGTAGGAAGAGGAAGAGGAAGAGGAAGAGAGAGAGAAAGAGGAAAGGAGTAAAGAAATATCACGATCAACATTGTAATAGTAACGATTAAAGTTTGGATGTATCGAGATTTTTACGCGATCAGCCCGCGAGAAAAGGTACTTTGAGATTGTCGCGCGATATCGTCGCGCGAGACGGCTGCGATTCGTTGCGATATTCGACGAGTCGCCTGAATCGTTTCAAATTGATTCGTGACCAGCAACACGGTCGATTCTATCGGCCTTCTGCCCAATCGTTCGAGAACGTGTCGACGCGACGACATTAGCCATCGCGAAAGTCGGCCGGCCGACTACATTCTATAGGAGCATTTGGATTCCCAGCGCCTACGAAAACTAGGTTGTTCAGCTTGTTGTATCTTTGTTGGCTTGCGGAACTGCTGACCGTGTTCGAGGCGGAGGAATTGTGCTGAGAGTAGCCGCCGATTCTCGAGAAGCTAGGCACTACGCTTTTATCTGAAACAAGATGAAAAAACGTCGATATCTTATCTCGCAAACAACGTCGTTAGATCAAGATAGACAGACGTAAGAAAAGTGAAAGACAAAAGTGAGACCTTTGCCACGGTGGTTATGCCTCGACCTTTCTTGCGAGCTAATGCTTCCAGACTGCCTCGCCGGAGGGATGCAAGAATAATTACTGTCGCCGCTACTGTAGGTCGGCGAGGCAGTTCTAGCGTTTCTTCTACGTGGACTTTTGCCGCTTCTATCTCGGGAACCACCACCACCACCACTACCACCACCACCACCACCACCACCACCACCACCCGTTTTACCGTGAAGACAATTCGAAGCCGACGTCGATGCGAACTGATCGTCGTTGTACTCGACGGTGTTACCGTAAAGGCAACTGGATTCCGAACAGGAACAACAAATGTCCGAGTGCGCGTTCGAATCGCAGGATTTCCTGTCCCATTCTCCGTCGTTCTCCGTCATCGGTCGATAAAGGTTCTCCGTCGCGTAAATACGATCTTGATCATCGTTTCGCCGGTAGATCGCCGTTTCCTCGTTTCCCATCGATCGTTCCGATCGGGAATCCGCTCGATTCGCGTGACTGTACGCAGAATCGTACTCCTCCAACGGCGAGTCGTTACGTCGGGAGCCGTACAAGATGGAGCCGCTCTCGTACTCGTTCTCTCGATTGCCTGGCTTGTACGAGTCGTAACAGTCGAACGACGACGACGACTCTGGAAAGGCAGGCAACGCCGGCGGATTCGTTTGCGGCGGCAAACTCGTGTACCTGCTGCTACTACTACTGCTGCTACCGCTACCACCGCTACCACCGCTACCACCGCTACCACCGCTACTGCTACTCTGCTGACGAATGTTATTCGTGTTGCGCAAAGTGGAATTCTCGAACGCTTGTTGTTGACCCGTTGTTGACGTCGCCGAGTCGTTCCAAATTACGTTCGAACCTGTCAAGTTGTTGATTATTCTGGCTGGCGGGCTTGGCGGACTTTGCGAGTTTCTCGACCCAGAGCCAGAACTGCAACCACCTCCTCCTGCTCCACCACCGACAACACCCCCTGCTCCGCTTCCTGAACCTCCGCTTCCGGAACATCCCGAATTCGAAGTGCTCGAGCTTAAACCCAGTCCCAAAGTTAACGGTCCTGTACCGGCCAGACCGGTTAGATCCAAACCGCCGTTTTGCCTCTCGACGCTCTTTTTCCCCAAATGAGGACTAAACTGATGCTGATGTTGCTGCTGCTGCTGATAATGATGCTGATGCTGAAACTGTTGATGTTGAACTTGATGCGGATGATGATGATGGTGGTGATATTGGTACTGTTGATGTTGATGTTGATGCGGATGCGGATGCGGATGCGGATGCGAATGCGTTCTGCAAGAACCGAGAGACCCTTCGAACGATGGCGGATGTTCCGGGGGAGGTGGCAGCATGTCGCACCAATTTGGCGGTTGACTTTCACTCGGCAGCGGCATTCTGTACTGATGAACCCTTCTCTGCGCTTCTTGCGCTCCTTGCGCTCCTCCTCCGTTATTATCCTCTCCGTTGTAAACGCTGCTGGCGTTGTCGCTGCTCGGAGACACGGTCGATTTGTTTCGATCCAAGTTCGAATCTAAACTCGAGTAGTCTGGCTTGAGGCAAGAGTCGCTGGAATTCGACTTTCGACCGGTGGTCTCTATCGAATCCGGGCTACGAGCAGCAGGCATGCAAAGCGTCGTCGTAGCGTACGGTTCCGGCGGAGCTTGCAGCTGCTTCCGAGCGTTGTAGAACGTCGTTAGATTCACTTCGGCGTATTCCGAGCCAGTCATTCCAACGATTCCCGGTGGCAGGTGGTGGCCGATTTGATTCTGATTGCTCAACAACTTGGTCTCGCAATCCTTGTCGGTGGTGGGGCCGACGGCAGCCTGGAGGGTGTTGCTCGGCCTCCAGCCACGTTCCAGCCACAGAGTGTCCTTGTTCAATTGGCAAATATCGTTGGCCGTGCCGACGGGAACGTTCAGGTGGCCGAGTTGTTTGCTCATCGCTTGTCTCCGTCGAACGTAAACGGCTCCCAACAACGCGGCGATAACGGTCAACACGACCGTTATCACGAGAATGAGAAACCACGTTTCACCGACGACCGAGGCAGCGTTCCTTTGACTCGGATCTGTTCGCGGTGGCAATTGCGTCAATTGTCCGGGATCCATGTTCAAGATGGTCGGACTGGAAAACGGTCCGAGGCCTACGCGAGTCAATCCAGCAACCCGCGCCGTGTAAAGACCACCGGTCGTTAAGCTATTGATGATCACCGACGTCGTCGACGCGTTTAACGACATCTGGCCCAAAATCTTGTTGCTGTTGTTGCTCTTGATCTGAATCTGACGAACAATAAATTAACGAGAGTTAGAACCCTAACTTAACTCTTTTTCTAAGGCTAACTTTTTCTTTCTCTTTCTCTTTCTCTTTCTCTTTCTCTTTCTCTTTTTCTTTTTCTTTGTTTTTTTTTTCTTTCTCAGAAGCTAGGAAGCTGCGCGAAATCGCACGAAATCGCACGAAATCGTCGCGATCCATATTTCTCGTATACCTTGTATCCTATCAGTTGTCCGTTTTGCGTACTTTTCGGCGGCGGAGACCAACGGACGAACGCCGAAGTTACGTTTATCATGCCAACGTGAACGTTTTCCGGTGCTCCGGAGGGCACGTCTTCCAGCGTGGTTGCCAATTTCACGTTACTCGGTCTGCCTTCGATAGTCTTGTAAAAAGGAACTAGAAAAAACTCGTAACGCGCGTACTTGTTCAAGTTGGTCAAAACGTAGCTGGTCGCTCCGGCGTTTAGCACAGTGACCATCCGATATTCCGGCTTCTCGGATACTTGACGATATCTCACGTACAAGCCTTCCACCAAATCAGCAGCTCCGAGTATCTGTCGTCAACAACAACAAGCAGCAAATGACCGAATGCGAAAGAAGAAAATCGTTCTCCTCTCACCGCGCGCTTTTCCTCCCTCCCCCCCCCACCCCCAATTGCAAGCAGCGAGCGTTTACTACTTACGTCCCAGACAATCTTCACGCTGGTGCTGCTCAACGGCTGAACATCTTTCAGATAGAGAATCTCGCTATTGAGCCGATCTCTCGCTCGAACAAGTTCGGTCTGAGGGATCGCCTGCTGGTCGAAATTGGTCGTGCGCGCCACGTCCGAAAACGGACTCGGAACGGAAAGGCCGTGGCTGTTTCTGGCACGAACGAGAAACACGTAACTCGTGTCTGGCTTGAGATTTGTAACCTGTAACATTACGTCGCATTACGTCGTCGTCGTCGTCGTCGTCGTCGTCGTTGTTCGTTCGTTGGTTCGTTCGTTAGATAATGGAGACGAAACAGTTAACAAACAGCATATTCATCTACCATTATATGTACATATATATATATATACATATATACATATATACATATATATATATATTTTTTTTTTTTCTCTTACAGTGTAGATGTCGTCTTTTATTCCCGTTGCGGCAACGATCCAGCTCGTCTTTGGATTCGTAGCAAAATACTCGACGGTGTAATCGATTATCTTGTCAGCGCCTTCGTGTCCCGGACTCCAGGTGAGCGTCACCGTGCTGCTAGTGGTGTTCACTATTCTCGATTTGCTCGGACTTTCGGGAAGCGATAGCCGAGATGATACGTCTGGCACTGCGACACTCGTCCGATAACTCGTCGTTCCCGGGCTAACCGTCAAACTGGACGACCATGACGCGTTCCCGGATTCCGAGGAGGCAACGCACATGTACGTCCCCGTGTCGCTTAATTGAAGATTTCTCAGAGAAAGAGTGCCGTTATTGGCGATCGCGAGTCGATCGGCGTCGCTACCGCCGATTCGTACGAGCTCGCCGTTCTTGTACCACCGGATTTTCGGAGCAGGCCTGCCGGATGCACGGCACGGCATCGATACGTCGCTATTCGGAGGCAACGTTTGATTCGTTGCTCCAATCTCGATGACAGGCGGTGGAACCTCTTCCACCGACGTAACCTACGAACAAAAGAAAAAAATCGACTTTTCTTTTTTTTTTTGGCAACGATCCAAGAACCAACTGAGAAGAACTAGAACTTGCTATCTTTGTACGTGGATACGTGGCTTGCATATCGCGCTGAGGAGAGAAAGGAAACGTCGCGAGAGGAAATGGAGGACAACGGGGAGGATGGAAAATCGTTGCACTACGCGTAATAATACCTGAAGGAAAACTGTAGCTGTGCTCGCACCAGCCTGGCTGATTGCGCTGCAAACGTAGTGTCCTTCGTCTTTGCCAACTACGCTCTTAACGTGCAAACTTCCGTCCTCTGTAACTTTGTAACGTCCTTGGTACTCGTTTCCAGGGAACATGAGCTCCTGAGAACCTTCCCGGGTCCAAAAGATCGAAGGCTGTGGGGCACCACGAGCCGCGCAGCTAAACGAAACGTTCGATCCGACGCCAACTGTCTCGTCTTTCGGAAAACTGCTGAATATCGGCCTCGCTGGAGTGGATTGCGAAACAAACAGAGAAAGAAAAAAACGAAGAGTCACAAGCACGCCCTTCGAAGCACCCGAATCTTTCGAATCTTCCACGCAAAGAACTTGCACGCCTGCAAGAATGCTTTCTCTACATTTTCTTCCTGCTCGCGCCTCTACTTACAATGTACGGTCAACGTTGCGCTCGCAGATATGGCACCGACGCTGTTCTCTGCGTCGCAGATATACGTCCCTTGATCTTGCGACGTTACTCTCTCGATTCGCAAGCTTCTGTCGTCCAAAATGTGCGCTCGCCCGATCGGCATTTTCCCATCGTTTCTTCGCCAGAGAATCTCCGGCGAGGGATCACCGCCTACGCGGCAAGCGAATTCCGCCGTCTGATCAGACAGGATCGTCTGATTCGCCGGAGTCGACAAGAAGAACGGCTTCACTGTAATAACAACGGACAAAATTGAAATGACGTTATTCAATAATAACGTACGCGTTACATATAGATGGACAGACAGACAGACAGATAGATAGATAGACAGATAGATACTTGCTTTATTCGACTTCGTACAAATGTTACTCACTCACCGTGAACTGTCAGAGTTGCCACTGCAGATTCCTTCACACCCACCATGTTCTCAGCAACGCATTGATATTTCCCCTGGTCAGTTTGCCTGACATCCGAGATCATCAAATTTCCCCCGTCTACCAAGGTGATACTGTGCGTGTAAAAGAAAAGCAATTTTCGGTGAATGCCGAATCGTACGTCTGCGTACAAATGCCGTCTACCTCGTGATGAAATCCAAATTAAACGTCAAATTACGACGTCTCTGATATCATTACACTCGACGTTTGACCAATTTTATTTTTCGTTTTTCGTTGTTAATTTCGATTTCGAGTTAATCTCAAAGTCGAATTAATCTCAAATCGTCCATAAACATTAATAATCGTGAAGGAAGCGAGATGAACGGGTAGATTGGTAGATGGATGGATGGATGGATGGATGGATGGATAGATAAGTAGATAGATGAAGAGAGAGAGAGAGAGAGAGAGAGAGAGAGAGAAAAGGGGAAGAGAGCAGATTACCGTTTAGTAGTATCCAAATCTATGGTATGACCGTTCCTTTTCCAATGTAGCGTCGGCTCCGGATGACCCCGGGGTGGCCCGCATTCTAACAAAGCAGTCTCTCCAGCTGCGACTCTTGTATTTTGCGGTTCTGCACGAAATTCATCCCTCAACACTGTAACAAAAAACACGGAAAGAAAAGAATAAAATAAAGAAGACGAGTTGTTTCCTCAAAATGTTTTAAAAGCGTAACTTTGCAAACTCTTTGTTCGATATATACTATAATTAATAAAAAAAAAAAAAAAAAAAAAAAAGAAAGAGACGAATTACAAGATTCAGACAGAATCAAGATCGGACAAACTCATCCCTAGTCCTTTCTCTTTGATCGTTTCAATCTTTAGTCGAATGGATGAGTCACGCGATACATAGTCGGTGTATCGGCCAAGTCGTTCCGCTCTGTTTGTTCATCGTTAGCGCCGTACAAACAGCCCTATACACACTCGTGCGGTAGAGTTTGAACAGCTTTTCATATACTTTTTAACGCTTCTGTCTGTCTCTCTCTCTCTCTCTCTCTCTCTCTCTCTCTCTCTCTCGCTCGCTCGCTCCTTCCCCCCGTTTTCCATCTTGAAATCCACATTTCGAATCCTTCGTCATTGTGACTACGATTGTGCGACGTATATACATGTACATGTACACGCATGTGTACACATGCAACACTACTCTTTCGAGTTTGCGAGGAATTTCTTCTTTTTTCTTTTCTCTTTTCTTGTTTCTTTGTCTGCCAAGCGACAGTTGTAATAAACGGTAGTAATAAATCTCGGATCAGCAGACGAACAAAGAAAGAACAGTGCGAACAGAAGAAGGATAATGGAAGAGAGAGAGAGAGAGAGAGAGAGAGAGAGAGAGAGAAAGAGAGAGATATTAGAAAAGGGTACGAACTTGGAAAGAAGGAGAGAGAGAGGGTGGAGGGAAAGGGTGAAGTTGGTGCGTAGTCAAACAACCTCCAATTAACGGACGCTAGATCTGGAGCGAAAGAATTGAAGGGTTCTTGGATCTACCTACTCGTCTCACCCCTGCCGTCTTTTTTGCTATTCTCACCCATAGCGGGGTGGTGGGTCGGTATAAAGCCCCTCAGGCTTTTTCGCGTGCCGCAGGAACCAACTAATGAGAGCAGCAGGCGTCTCCCTTCCCGCGTGCTGCCTACGTGCGTGTACCAACGAGACAAACGAGACAGAGAGAGAGAGAGAGAGGGACTGTGCCTGTTGGATCGTGCGCGGGAGTAGCACCATCTGCGCTACGACGATGACGACGACGACTACTTCAAAACCGGGGTAGCTCTTGTATCACGAGACGGATAGAACGACGATGCGTACGCGTATGCAAACTCGAACGATCGCAACAACTTGTGACCATTCTTCGTTACGTTACGTTACGTTACGTTCCGTTCCGTTCCGTTTCGTTTCGTTCCGGAACGTATTTATCGTTCCAAACTATGGCCAAACTCCGACAAATTGATTCTCGGATTTTATTTACGCGATGCGTACGTTCGGATTGTTCTCTCTCCTTTCGCCTTTAATACAAACACACAATCAATAGCCAGACGATGCAATCTTGAAACCTTGATGACCTAAAATCTAAAACGTAAAACAAACGTGCTGTTTCGCACTACTATACTCGATGCGGGTATATATTATTTGTCGTGTACTACAGATTAACACGCGCAAGATTTCTGACACTTGTGTGTGTAGGAGAGAGGACAGAAGGAATATCCACGCGTGTATGCTGTTTATTCGAAAGAGAAGAAACTATCGCGCACGGATAGTTTTCACTATCGTATTCGATCATAATTAAAGATCATAAATAAACAGAATGGCGGTAGACAAGGACCGGTTAGAAAGAGGGAGAAGCAGTGGCAACGCGGTGGCATTGCCTACGTAGAAGGGATATATTCGCTCGGTAGTAGGTAAGAGCGTATTCAATGCAAATGGCCACGGGGCTATCTTCGTGTATGGGTGTAAGTTAGTATGCTTGCATGTTGCATGCTTGGCTGCTCGACGCTTTTGCTCACACAGTGTTTCGAGTCTCCAGTCTCGAGAAAGGGGTGACCGTTGCCTCTAAGTACATAGTACGTGGTACACCTCGTATATACAGATATACCAACATCCGTATACCCGTATACGGATAGTCGATCGTGAATCTATATCCACGTGCATGCATACGTGCATACGTGCATACACAAGGCAGGCGTAAGCGTAAGTAGGCACGCTATTTCGCCAACTACTCATCCAACGGGTGGTTCTCCGATTTTCAGAATCGGAAACTATCGAAAACACTCTGACAAGTGTCTTTTCTCTAAAGTTTCATCGACGGATAACCTCGAGTCTCGATACGCACGTATGTACGATCAAGTGCACGCACGCACGCACGCACGCACAGCGTATCGCGTGTACGTAGGTCAATCGTTTCCTTCCTGATTCTCGATCGTTCCATAACGGACGCTCCACCGTACGAATTTACAACATTGTCAAAGTTGAACCTGGTACGTGGAACAACGTGTGTATGATGATGATGATGAACGAGAAGAACGAGAAATTTGATAATAGTTTGACAGTTGTCCGTTCGATTAATCTTTTCAACGGAATTCTATAGACACTGTTACAAGTACGTGAGATCGATCGAAAATTTATTTTTATCACGAGAGTCACGTGACTTTGCCTTTACAAAAGGCGAACGCGAACGCGAACGCGAAATCGGTACGTAACACGACTAATTTCATTCGTAATCGATCAAAGTTTGTACGAAACTATCCTTGGCAAGACAATTATCGACAAACATGTACACGTATCGATATAAATTCTATCAAAATCTTTTTTCAATCTTTTTTACCATCCTTGTCATTTCTATCAACGTTTTTATTATCATATTAAATACTTGTGTATGTACAATTTTCCTTGTAACGCATACACGTACATGCACATGTATGTTGCAGATAAATATCCACATTTCCTAAAGCAGCTACGCCTTTTCTTTCGATTTTTTACAATTCTTTTGATTTTTCTTTTCTCTTCGGTACAGGTTTTCGCGATAAGTTTCTCTGAAATTCGAGAAAGGTTCAAGATTCAGACCATATCGACGGAAGAATTGTCCGCACAGCAGAGTTGCTCGCGACACGACGCGACACGACGCGACGCGACGCGACGCGACGCGAGCAGTCTGGTCCGGTATGCCCACGGATTCGATATAAATAGACACGAGTGTGCGGCGTTCGTGCCCTCGTGTGACTATTCGATAGACCACGACGCATAACCATCGAACAACAGACAACGTTATTCCTTTTGAAAGAAGTCGAAGAATCGAATTCACGTGCCAAACGAGTATTTGCGTATGTACTTTGTACATGCATGCATGCATGCATGCATGCATGCATGCATGCATACATACATACATGCATACATACATACATACATACATACATACATACATACATACATACATACATACATACATACATACATACATACGTACGTACATACATACGTATATATGCATGTATGTATAACTAAATACAAAATACCAACCAACGTCATTCTTATTATATTCAAACTTGGCGTTTCTCTTTTGAGAAAAAAAAAAGAAAGAAAAAAGTTCTTCGTCCGACGTCAAGATCTTCTCCTGCTCTTCTCCCCAAGAATTTTAGATGCATCTCGTCTCGTGTTGGTTGATCCGATCCGTTCTTCGCTTGTTCGTAAAGTTAACGACGGGCCGAATGTCGGAAACGGAAAACGGAAGAGAGGAAGAAGTTTACTCGATAGCAGATTCGATGCAACTTGAATCGTATTTGAATTCACAAAATCCCGTTAACGCGCAGACTGCAGACACCTTGTAGAGAAATACGCGTTACGCGTGGTACCTCTGGCTATACGATATATACAGTGACCGTTTGTTTAACATTTCAATTCTGCAACAACGCTTCGCTCTTGCATGGCTCTTGTCACATCGAGTCCCTATTCTTTTTTCCACCCAAGTCAGGCGAGCGATGCAATTGACGTCACAGTATCCGTCACGCTATCCGATTTTGCTATTCCTATTTCCTACAGTCGTCGTCGTCGTCTTCTCCTCCGATCCAATTCCGACACGAAACGGATTCATTTTTTGTTGACGTTTGTTGGGATAATCGCGTGTCAATCTTCGAACAAGATGCCCACGCTCGTAGTCATTTGCGAGAAAAAAAGGGAAACATCTATGCTTGCTTCTCGTCATCTTGTCTGACCAAATAAAGAGCTAGGGAGAGGGAGGAAAACCGAGGGAGACGGGGTGGGAATGTAAGTACAAGAGGACAGACAGCAAAGAGAGAGAGAGAGAGAGAGAGAGAGAGAGAGAGAGAGATGGGGGGGGGAGGGGGCAATGTAGTTGAAAGTGACCCCCTCCTCCTCTTCCACCTCTGATTCAGGCTATGTCGCGAGGGTACTCGATTACTCAATTAAACCGTAGTGTCGGTAGGCGTGGCAGTTGGACGTACTCACGCACATATATCACGGAGGTACATCGCATACTGGCTGGAAACGGGATTTCTACGTGCGTGTACGAAAACGTCGGGATATGGCTTAGCTCGATCGCTACCTCTACGGTCCTTGGACGAATGCAAAAAGGAATACCTATCAGAAGCAACGCGTACACACTCGCACACACGAAATTACACAAAAAACGTCCAACAACGAAAAACACAATTATTACAAATGCTTCAACGATATCGTACTACGCAAAGTATCGTACTTCGATACACAAAAAAAAAAAAAACAAAAAAAACAAAAAAAAAAAACAGAGGAAGATAAATGTTTTGTCGAACGAAAGTGAAAACCATTGGACCGAGCAAAGACACAAACAGAAACTTGACGCAAAAGCAAACGCAAACGCAAACGCAAACGTATGGCTATTCGATATTTATCGGTGTGTTCGTAGATTGTATCTTTCGATAAGCGTTTGTGCGCGTTGCAACTCTCAGACTGTGCGTTGCAAACTTTGCTGTCCACGCCGGAAATACCCAAGTACTATACCATACGGACTGAATGGAGTCGTTGTTTCAGCAGCATTTACTCTATACCACTCGAAACATGGAAATCTATAGAAAGATTTGTTCGATGCGTTTATTATTACGTTATTCCATCGCATCTATTGACTCGTTATCGTATTTTAGATTGAAATGGAATTTCATTCGGAAAACTTTTAGCAGACAATGTATGATATAATTTGGCGTAGGTATGTGTGTGTGTGTGTGTGTGTGTGTATACATACGTGTATATACACGAGACAAAATTGACTTTTCACATTATTGTTTCACGCCGTATTCACAAAGTATAACGTATTCTTGGAATAAATTTTTTCATAATTCGTAATCTTCCAGAAACAACGCTGCACTTATTCCACAAACTGTGAAAGAATGGGAACGGAAGTTGGATAGACCGTATAAATACAATCTGAAAAAATAGCCGTGGTTCTTTCAGTGCGAACAAAAGACACTTGGAATCTCGGTCGTACCACGTGGCAAAAGCCAACTGACTGAAAAAAAGAATATAACATGTATCATTGATAATAAAAATATACGTATCTCTTTCTTGTCTGTCCATCTATCTCGCTCTCTCTCTCTCTCTCTCTCTCTCTCTCTCTCTCTCTTCCCCTCGAACATGTGTAACACGTGTTAATTAGATGTAGTATTTGTGCATTTAAATTCTTAATCCGTACAATCCATTGTCTTAACTTTAATTTATAACGTTTGGTAAATATTTCCAAGATACGATCGATCGAGTCTTTTAAAGAGAGAAACAAAACATCGTTGAAAGTAAAATGTAAAACGATACGAAAAAAGTTGAAAAATATAATATCTAATAACCTGCGCAACGAGCCTTATATTTTCAACGTACGTGCGTGACACGCGCGCGCGCGCGCGCGTGCGCGCGCGTATGCGCTATATTCGAAGAAAATATCTGGTTGGTTTCTCGTCGACTTCTTCTTCGAGAAGAAACCAAGCGAGCGGACAAACGTTTCTCGCGCTGGTAGTTGGTATCGACGAATCGTTCGCGTCGACGTATAGAGCGTCGTTTTCCTCCGGATTAAAAGCTGTAACACCTCTCCGCTGCCGCCGTTGTTATTCCCCTCACCGCTCCCTTTTTTTCTATCCCCCCTCCCCCCCCTCTCTTTCTTGCTCTGTATCTTTCTCTTTCTTTCTCTGTATCTGTCTCTTATTCTCTTATTCTGCTCGTCTAACCCTCCAACTCTCATTTTCTTCTCCTCTTTTCCCCTAAAAGCGCCACGCGAAGTAACCCTGGCACGACACGGCGGCGGTTCTATGCCGTCCACGGCTAATCGATACGCGGTGGATAGAGCGAACGAGGGTTCCCCGAACGAGGGTTCCCCTTCCCGACAGCAGCGGAGGGTTGCAAGCAAACGACAGATAGGTGTTCGACCTCGCACGAGAATCGAAGGAAAATCGCAGAGAATTAAAATCGACTCGACAATGTCAGTCGAGCATCAGTCGATCGTCGACAAACGAACGAACGTGTAAATTGTTTTTCTGTAAAGCTATCGACGATCCATTTGATTTTTCTTCAATCGTACGATGATTCTGTTTTCTTTCTTTCTTTCTTTCTTTCTTTCTTTCTTTCTTTCTTTCTTTCTTTCTTTCTTTCTTTGTTTTACTTTACGCTGCGCACTCTCTTTCTCCTCGAGAATAGATGCGTCGTCGAATAGAAGAGGCAAAATTTGTGAAAATGTCGCCACGTTGCGTCCATTCCTTCGAATCGCTCACCCTTTTCGAATCGAGCCAGAGACCAAGCAAGACGAGCGACCAACCGACCAAATTTCATCTTTGATTCCTGTTTCTTTCGATCACTGATGGCGATCATCGATCCGCCATATAACCTACGTACCTACGATTCTTTTCCACTCGTCAGCCGACTAATGGAACAGTTGGATCGCCGTCGCCGTTAGAAATCTTCTCTTTATTCGCATCTTCTTCCCTTTCATCTATCTTCTCTTTATCCTTCTCTTTATTCTTCGTTCGTGATATTTTTTCGTTTTTCTTCCTTTTTGATTCCTGACCGGTTTATTTCGGTACGGTACTACAGTACGCCGGTTCGGTTGAACACAGTGTATTCGCAGCACAAAGCCTTATTCATAGTCGTCGGCCATAACTGCCGTTTGCGTCCACACGCGGCCATTGCGGCGATCGCCATCTTTACCGTCGTCGAATACCAAATTCTTTTCTTTGCCGAATCTTACAACAGCATCGAATAACGATAGAACGCGTCACGTTCCAATTATAAAATTTTATTCAAACGAATTTCCTGAAACGTAGAATCCGAGAACAGTGGACTCTCGATTTTCCAGCTCTCCGTTCCGAGAGCGTGTCGAAATACACGCGATCGAACGCGTATCCTGTTCTCTATTTTCCATTCTGTTTCGTTGTTTTCATTTTCCGAGTATTTCTCCGAGTTGATACACTCGTTTTCGTTAGTTAGTTAGTTAGTTAGTTAGTTAGTTAGTTAGTCAGTTAGTAACGAAGAGAAAAGAAAACGAGAAGCAACATTCAACGCGCAAAGACGACGATAAAAACGCAAAGAACGTGCGGTGCGTATGAACAGACGAGACTCGTAAGGGACAATGACATTGTGATTATTGTGAAAATAATAATTGATTTGCGCATCGGTCGTTCGAGCGATAAAAGAAAACCAAGTAAAAACAAAAAATTATACGGTGTAAACGTTTAGATCCATTTTGACAATTAACGAAACGCATAAGAATTTGTTTCAATTCACAATTCGAATCGAAGATCAAAAAAGGAATTTTGGAAGACGAGATGATGGCTTGATTTGAAAATCGTGTTAATGCCAACACATTTATCATACGCAACACACTACCACCACAAAATGACAAGCTGTGCTGCATCACGTCGCACAACACAGCACTCTGTTGGTCGAGCATACGTTCGCTGTAGATACAGCTCCGTATCGATTTCTATTCTCCTCCTCTTTTCTCCCTCGTCCTCCGCACTGCTTCTCTCACTCTTTCTCACCACTCGTGCACGCGTGTGTAACTATATGTGTGTGTGTGTGTGTGTGTGTGTGTGTGTGTGTGCGTGCGTGCGTGTGTGTGCGTGTGTGTGTGTGTGTGTGTGTAAATATACACGAATAAGTGTAGCTGCAATTGCACGAACAATATGCATTTCCACGTGAGCATACGAACATTTTAATTTCTTCATATTTGTTTGATTTTCATTTTCATTTTCATTTTCATTGTCGTTTTTGTTTTCGCTTCGTTCTTCTCACTTTTCTCACAATCTTTGCTTTTCCCTTGCCACGATTCACTGAATAAATTTCGATGCTCGTTTACGATATATCATCATTGTGTATTTCCTCCGCCTTTGATGTAATATTTTTCATTTGTCGAACAAGACAATGTACAACGGAATGGATACACGGTCCTTTCTCTTGTCGCTGAGCAAACGTTTTCCTTCCAATAGAAATTGCTGCTCCATTTTTTCTTTTTTTTTCACATTACGTACGAGTCTGTAATTCTTTCACAACACGCGAATTCAACAAAGTTGCAAACGATTTAACGATCGTAATTCGTCAGTAAGAAAATAGATTCTGTTCGATGTGGAAGGGTTGCTGTCTGCTCTCTCTCTCTCTCTCTCTCTCTCTCTCTCTCTTCCGATCCCCTTCTCCTTTCGTCTGAATATCGATCTGCCTTAAACAAACTCGGCTTCGTCCTCCTCCGTTTGTCCGAACGTAATCGACTCGTTCTTCATTTCGTACAAATCAAGATTTTCCAATTTATTTCGTTCTTCGTGCTATACACAGACACACACACGCACGCGCGGAATACGGCAATGTGTTGTGCGTGTGTGTGTGTTATCGTTTCAAGTTGTCGAAAAATTTGTTGATTGCACAGAGCGTGATAGAGCGTGAAACGATCTGATTGCAAATTTGCGACTCGATTGGTTAATTACTCGAACAAAGAGACAAACAACGAGGTCTCGAACGAAAGACGTTGAGAAAAGACTTACCTGCGACAGTTAGCGTTGCATTTCGACTCGGAACGGAGCCTGCTTGATTTCTCGCAACGCACCAATAAACTCCGCCGTCTTGTTCCTTCTTTCCGTGCATCACTCTCAAGAAGAAAAGAGATCCCGTAGGAAGAAGAACACGATGAGATTTTGCATCTCCCGGTGATGTTTGAACCAGTTCACCGTCCTTATACCACTCGATCACCGGTTGAGGTTTACCTTCCGCCTTGCAATTCAACGTTACCGGTTCATTCTTGGCCACTATTATATCCGAGGGATGTTCCGTTATACGCGGTGATCTCAATTGCCCTGAAACCAAAATATCGGTTCGTTCGTATTAAACAGACAGACAGACAGACAAAGAGACTGGAAGAGACTCGTGCGAAAGTAGTAAGCACATGTATCTATATCGATATTTCGTCTGATTTTCGATTTTTTCTACGCATCATCGTCATCGTGGTCATCGTCGTTACATCGTCGTTACCCAAAAAAAAAAAAAGACAAATTTGTTGTTCATCGGTTGACGATATACGTATTCGATATGCGTACAGATAATCAACTACTGCGTTAAATTTTGCTTATATTCGATTCGGGCTTCGGTACAGATAGACGTACAAGCGTGCGATATTATTTAGGTCGGTTGTAATTCAACAATGTACAACATAGCCTCTAAATTGTTGGTTGTACGATGAGATGATAGACACGCTTCGCGTTACCTGCTTCAAACTCCATGCTCGAACGAAGCTATTTCAACTATCCCGATATCGCTAGAGGGATTCTAAAATATTCTTGGAACGTATACAGATACAACCTATAGACCGCAAGTAGTCTACAATCTACAATAGCGTACTCGAATCTGTGAACGTCTGAAGTAAAATTACCCGAGACACGTTTCGCATCACGCGTAAGAACTCATTCGCTCAAATTCCGAGACACGTCCCAGCGTTCCTTCCGTCTCAATTAACAGATTCCTTCCTAGTTATAAAATACACGCCTCCTTTATTTCTCTCTTCGATTGCAAACCATCTAACCTCGCATTTATTACGTAGTTGAAACGTATTAACACCGTGGAAGAAACGCAATAGCTTTGTACGATGTACGATGTACGATGTACGATGTACGGCGTAAACGTAAATTACGATACACTAGAGAAACAATATTTTTATCATTTCAGAGCACATAGGTACGTACGTTAGATAGATATGTTCGCAAACTGATAAGAAAACCTAGTTACGTCGTACATAGCTAACACAGTGCGACAAAATGTGGTAGGTCAAAATGTTACAGATGGTATATCTACGATATGCAACGTAAGAAAGTTGATAAAACTGGAATAGCCAGTTTTTTTTACATGACTTTTACACGCATACTCGTGTCCGTGGAACAACGTACGTGTTGATAGACGAGTGTCGGGGAACGAATTCTTTTTACGTTATCGTTGTCGTCGTTATTTAACGCGTTCCAAAAACGTTAAAGTACAATTGGCCAACGAGGTAACGAGGACTTACTTCTTCTGCAACGAAGAAAGAATACAGAATTTTTTTTTTTTTTCAGAGGCTTTCAAGTGGAAAGCGTTCCCCGCTTTGGCAAATGCGCTTACCTACTTACATACCGAGAAGAGGCATACTAGGCGACTAGTATAATCTTTATCTCGAACGTGCTCTATAAATGTCTCTCACGCGGTGTGTTCGTTCGGTGGCTAGGTGCACCGAAACGAACGTACACGGAGTTGTACACACGTTTGCGCGGTTTTCTTTTGTTCTGCCGCCTCCCGGTATTCGGAAACAATAGACATTGTGGCTAAATTAAAATCGCCCGCGGAGTTTTCATATTTCGCTGTTGAACAGTGGAGTCGCGAGCGAACAGCGCACGTGAACCAACTTGCAGTTCTTCTTACGCTCGCTAGGCCCGAGGCATCTCGTTTCATTTCAGTTCTAACCTTCTCCGAATCAAGCTATCTTCTCAGCAACCTGCCTTGCCAACCCGCCTGTCACTCTCGCCTTTCTTTTCTCTTATTTCATCATATCCGCCTCTCTCTCTCTCTCTCTCTCTCTGTTTCTCATCGTTCTCTTCTTTCTCGTATATATTACAGCATTTTACTCCGTGCTTCCCCTCCTTTTTTCAATCACCTGCAAATGGAATATCCAAATCCCTGCTATATCGCAAACACGTCTACCTTTCCATCGTGTCTCGATGACTTTTCCAAAACTCGAAAATCCAACACTCGTAGTAGCAATAAATCCAACAACGAACGAATTCGAATCGAATTGGAAACGTTCGAGAATTCAACTGTCAAAAGTTTCGAGAAACTCCAATTCTCCAACGCATAATTGTTTCTCGAACCATGCACTTTTCGTCAACACATACACATACACGTATATGTCGCGTGCAGATACATAGATACGCACGCAACATGTATCTGCATGCCTACCGAGACAAAGATTCGAATTTCTACGTAAAATACTGCAGGAATAGAATTACCGACGGACGTAACGACTAATTTCAGATTATATTAATGATAGAATACAGGAATTCTAGCACGCACGATGACTCGGCTTATAGCTTTACAACTGCAACGTGAGTATTGATTTGCCGCTGTTGCGCTTTAGCTCGGTCGGTTCTGCTCGGTTCGCCGTCTTCGGAGCCTCTGCCAGCAGCTGTGTCGAATCTTGCTGCTCGATCTTGCTCCTTTCCCTTGTCATAGATATTTCCTTTATTTCCTTTCGTTTCGTTTCGTTTCGTTTCGTTTCGTTTCGTTTCGTTTCGTTTCGTTTCGTTCCTCATTACGTTCCTATCGTTCCTGTCGTTTCCTATCCTCATGGAGGATACGCAACATTTTACTCCGCTTGCTTTCTCTTTTTCTTTCTCTTTCTCACTTGCTTGTCTCTCTCTCTCTCTCTCTCTCTTTCGTGCACATGTCTACAATAGAATACCTGTATCATTGTTGGATTAGTCGCTATTCCATTTTTTCTTTTCTTCGTGTCAATCTCTACCCAAAATATAAAACGTGTTTCGTAAAATTTTACAACTGAGATCAATTTAATTCCCGAGATCATAGCTGTTACGCATAACGATGAAAAATTTTTATACTTTTTGAAAATCTTTCAATGAAGATAAGTTACAAAGGATCTTCAAAGCGCAGAAGCTGTACTTGGTGCAATTAGTGAGTACAAAGTAGCAAAACGCATTTGGCGAGTAACCCCAGAGGTATCGACGAAACATTCGAAACGATCATTGTGCGTATTTTGAAATCGTTGTCGTTTTTTACACGCAGTATTGCTTTTATCGCTTTATGTGTCTTTTGGGTATCACTTTGTCAGTAATTTGCAATTTGCATAAATGTACATTCGTACAAAGTTAATAATATCGTAATATTTTTTAAAGCGATTTCTACACGTACGAGCACGATTGTCTGAGAAAGAGGAATCGTAAGAAAGCCAGAAAGAAAGGAGGGAAGCAAGGAAGCACGGAAGCAAGGAAGCAAAGAAGGAAGGAAGGAAGGAAGGAAGCAAGAAAAAAGAAACAGTTTCATTACTTTCGATCCCTAAGAAGGATATTCTTGTAAGGGGGGAAGGTAGAAGACGAAACGGGAATAACCATTGAATTCCTTGAGACGCAAGGGAAACCTAAGACGCGCAGAACCTTCGAAGAGGGTTCCCTACCGACACACCCTATTCGAGTTCTTTTAGAGCAGGGCTGTCCAAAGTTCTGGAAAAAATAGCAGCTTTCTGTCCGACTCGGAGAGAATCAACGATCATTCTCTATTTTTATTTCAACTATAATTTCCCTTTTTTCCTTTTTACTTTGCTTTGTAAACAGTTCTACAATAGTCTGATCAGCCATCAGCCATCAGCCATCAGCCATCAGTTTAAACTTGCGTCAAAGTTTGTAAAGAGCGTTCGAACGGACGACAGAACAGTTGATCGTTCGTTCTCATTATTATCGTTCGATAATTAAGAAGCTATTTACGGGGTATTTACGTACGCGTGTATTTTTATTGCCACTTTACAGTTCGACTTTTACCGTATAAAGCACTACGTGTACGTACACGTGTACGTAGTCGCACGTTCTTAAATCGCCAGTGCTTAAAACGCATTGTAATTTTTACTTATCTCTCACGTCGCGAGAGTCTGTAATAACTCGTTTAAATCTGAACTGTTCTCCGATATTCGATCGATCGATCGATCGATCGATCAAGCACCAGTAAAACGCAATACGTTGAAAAGGTGTAAAGGAAAAAGCTGTTGACTAAAAAATTAGATCGTTTCGTTTTACGACGTCAAGATTGTTCTAAAACTAATCGTTTCATCTTCCTATTCCCTTCTTTTAGAAGGAAGATAAACGCGTGGAAATAGAAGCGTCTTATTTCTAGAAGCTAATCGTATCTTTCCTTCAAACACACATTTATTACGTGTAATGTAACGAATCAAAAGTTCACTAACATGAAGCTAACGCGAAAAATACCGATTATTTTTAATACTCTCTGTTGAAAGATGTTTATCAATTTGTGTTAATTTTATCGTTAACCGTCTTTGGAAATGCAAATAAAAACACATAATCATAATTATCGTTCTCCTTCTTTTTCCTGCTTTTTACTGCTCTAGCTACTTCGAGAAGTCTAAAGTTCTCGTTGAGATCGTTGAGAAAAGAAAAACCAATTTTCTCAATTACACGAAAGCTTGAAATCGGATTCTTTTTCAAAACAGAATCGATGAAAGATATACACATTTTCCCAAGACTCTTGATTCTCTATAATTCACGACACGCGTTGATTTCTTTTATTTTTTCTCTTATGTAGAATTGAAAATTTCATTTTCATTAAGTTAGTGCATTCTACGATTGCACGTGGAACTAACTATCGTACTCGTACACGTACACAGGTACTTGCGTACGTAGGTAATGTACGTCTCAAGTCTATCGACTGCGACACCATTATTTCATTAGTCTTTAAATGCCTCCACTTTTTAGCGCAATTTAACGCGTTTTTTCGAGATGTTTTCCTCTCAGTTGCAAGCGTTTGTCAATTTTCCTAGTTTGAAAAAACTACCTGATATTGAAACTGACCCTTACGAATATGAGACACGTATCGCGAGCGTCATCGCCCTCGCCAGAGCGACCTCGTCCAGAGTATCGAACGATCCAATGGTCGACACGTTAACGGATATGTTAAAACTAAGAATATTCACTCGACTAACAAATTAACAAATTGACTAATGAAATTGACTAATGAAAGAAATTAAATTTTTCAAATAGTACTCTTTCGCACTCTGATTCGTTGTCCAATGACAAACGAATCAGAGCCACGTCATTACGTGTACGTACGTAGTGTACAGTACGTAGCTAATACGTAGCTAATACGTACGGTCTAGTATTTTGACCAATAGTTTTCGACTCTTTCAGTCAAGGACGATTTTTATCCAACAAATGCATTTGTTTGTCGCGAGGCAAGGTAGAATGAAATTCGTACGCTTTGTACGAATCGTCGATGGTTAGCTTCTGCCATGGCATCGCGCATCGCGCATAACCTAATAGTTTCGTTTCACGTCGGTGATACTCGGCTATCTTCGCCAGACTTTCCATCCACAAAAATAGACCAACCAATTGCCAATGTCTATCATCCAACCATACACCTTTTTACCATTTAACAAACGCAATTCACGCAGATTATTTATTTCCAAACGCAAACGGTTAATGATTTTAACGATTTCACACCGTTCACCGGAAAAATTTACTCGCGATTTTCGGATAATTTCACATCAGACCGCGATGTGAAAAATTTCTACACTTTCGTTTTGAGAGGAATTACTTACTAGTTAGCGAGTAAAGTTTCTTACGCGCGTATTCGCGAGTTTGAAATTTCGAATAAAAACTGTTTCGTACGAAAAATTTAAAATTCAGGTACCTTTGTTTGCTTTTACTTATTTCGTTATAGAAGCAAAAGGAGCAAAAGGAGCAAAAGGAGCAAAAGGAGCAAAAGGAGTGAAAAGAGTTCACTTTTACGTATAATAAATCTAAACGTACATACCGTATGTCGCGCGTGTAACGTAACAATCGCTAAAATACGAGATCAGATCGAGTTGCTCGTTTCAAATGCCGTTCGTAATAAATGCAGCGAAGCTTCATCATCGTTAATTTTAATTTTTACACGTTAATTTTTTGCATTTGATATTCAATATTTGTCCACCAAAGAACGACGCTGCGACGTCAACTCAAATTCATTTCATTGTTCATTCATTCATTCGTCGTTCAAATTGAACACAGACGAGATTCTAGAATGCTCTAGCTGCAACAATCACACTTTCTTTTTGTATTTCTCGAAACGAATACACGAAACTCGGTGTTTCTCGTATTCGTAATTTATGGATACGAGACTCTTGCTTTCGTTTGTACATGCGATACATAAAATTCATCGATAGATTGTAAATTCTAATATAAGAACAGGAGAAAATATAGAAATCGAGTTTTCCTTTTTCGTTATAGTTTCACATCGCGACAGAATCTGCGCGTGAACAAGTGAAAAAGTGAAAAAGTGAAAAAGTGAAAAAGTGAAAAAGTGAAAAAGTTATCGATTTAATTTTATAGAAAATTGCAAACAACCAAATAGCGCTACAAGTTTTCAACTCGACGATCGCGAACGAATAATTTCAATCGTCGGCGTATCAACACATATGCCTATCTGTTTTCACAAACAATCGTCGTCTTTAAGCACGTGTTCTCTCTTTGTCAGTGTGATATATATCGTTACCCTAATTTCATTTAACTCTTGCTTTTAACGTCAACACGACGCGAACAAAAGATTTATCATCGACAACAACTGGATATTTGAGTCGGTCTTCTCGCTCGTTCGTTATCACGCGTCCGAGAACAAGAGTTGGTAAAAAAAAAAAAAAATATCTCTACTGGAACTCGTTTTCAGTAAGCTGTGATCGCTGTATTCGATTAACGCGAAAAGTTTCCAACCTCTCCTACCGTCGTAGGAGATTATATATTATTATTATTATCATTATTATTATTATTATTATTATTATTATTATTATTATTATTATTATATACGAAAGAGAATAAAACCACGCGACAGCGGTGTCGTCGAGGAGACGATGGCCATGATAACGATACAAATACAAACGATCGCACGATACTCTCTTCTTCTTACGTTGGCCGTACGCGCAATATACGTGGATGCGAAATCCTCGTACAAACGTTACGAGAGGGACGAAAGGGAAGGAAAATCAACTCGAAATACGCGTACGGACGTTTGGAAACGCGCAGATAGATACACGAGTATGGGAGTTGCGAACACTTACCGTGTACCATAAGGGCGAATATTGCTGTTGCGAACAAGTTTCTTAACCACTCGTTGCGCATTTTTCTTTCGGATACCCAAAGATTCTGAGAAAGGCCGTGAATCACGAACGAGATGCTTTCCTATCCTCGCAGCTCGTCGACTCGTCGATGCATATCGGTGAAAACTGAAGAAGGGCACTGGGAAGTGTAGCGATGGGTGAATCCGAAAGACGAAGGGCAAATACAATCAAACGCCACAGAAGGAAGGCACGCACACTCGCGACGTCGATGCCGACGACGACGACGACGTCGAGGTTAAGAACCGAGGTTAGGAACGGTCCTCCACTCGCGGGAGGATTCCGATTCTCCTTTCGAGTTTAGAGCAGAAAGTAGCTTTCCAGGCGAGAGGCGTATCTTTCGGCGTGACAGCACTCGCGCGCGCCTCATTTCCATGCCATTGCACGTTGCTACGAAATACGCGTACGTCCGTACGTACGGACCACAACGCACACCCACACCCACACCCACACCCACACCCACATTATATCCACACCTACGCGCACACGTAGCAATCTATCTATTCCCCATGTATATACACCAGTTACCTGTGCATTTCTCACTCATTTATGTCGCGTGCATCGTACGTGTGCGGTAACGCCGAGTAATGTTACGTTAAACCGCTAACCGTCGGTCGATGATCACCAGCACCCCATTCTTATCGAACAAAACCGACAATTGCTCTCATACGATGAACTTCTGACACGACTGAACCAAGCGCGCGCGCGCGCGCGCGCTCGCGCACATCCACAGGCGCATACATATACGTATTACAAGTAACGCACATATATATACATGTATGTATATATGTATGTATGTATATACACGCGTTCGTCAGTACACATAATGTATATATATGTATGTATGTATGTATGTATGTATGTATGTATGTATGTATAGGAAATGCGTAAAAGAAAACGAAATCACTCGCAATGCACTCGGACGTCACGTTTCTTCCAGTACACTTTCATTCTCTTCCGAAGGAAGTGAGCAAGAGAGCGGAGAAGAAGGGCGGTGGGGTGGGGCGGAGGGGATACGGAGGGGAGAAAAAGAGAAAGAGAGGGAGAGAGAGAAATATTTCAATTCTTTGATCGATCCAAACCGCGCGTCCTCATTGCCACTGATAAACGTACACGATCACTTGTTCGACGAGTTTCGTATTAGGTATCCATTTGTTCGGAGTCTTCTTCTATTCTCCGTGGCGAGAATACGATCGAACGGTACCGTTTTTTCCAACAGCGGCGTTCCTTTCGAAATCGATCGCTTCGTGACCGACTGTCAGGCTACGCTTCGTTTCTCCGTTCCTCGAACGATTATTTTCACTCGTTGTTAAATTTGCCATCTTTTCTCAAAAAATATTTGCGTCGATCATCGAACAAGATGTGAAAATTGTACACCAAATTCCGATATATCGTCGAATAAAATATTCGTACTTTTTTTTCTTTCTCAGGATAAAAAAAAAAACAATCCGGCGAAAGCGCATCGACTCTCCGCGACGATCGAGGCACGACTGAGGGTGCAGCGATTCTTTCGGAGTACCACGTACCACGCGACACTTCGGCCGTTTTCGAGTATCCTCGTTCATTCTCGTAACCGCTTTGGTTCTCGACCCTTGGCTCTCTCTCGCAATCAGTCGACGTTCTCGGGAACATACACTTAACCGCTCCTATCGTTTCAACGTTTTTATTCTTTGTTAAATTATTTTAACGCAGCAATCAATGCGAACATGTTTCTTTGTTTTCACAGTTACGATTAATTTCTCTTTAACCGGTTAAAAAAGGAGGACACTGTCCTCTTAAAAAAAAAATTTTAACAACGTTAAGATCGTTGCCACTGTGACTGAAGTGACTAAAACTGCACGTTGAACTACACGTTTAACCGAAAAAAAAAATCGTTTTAATCGAGCTTTGAATTTCAGTTTTGCAAATGAAACGAGCTCGTGCACTTACGCGTGTACTTGTTATTACACGTAACCACAACATTTTCCATCGTCGTTCTCTTACTATACGCGTTACGTGTGCGTTGCACGTTAGTTTGGTTGTATCGTATTTACTCTCAAATTGCGATAAATAAGACAAACTTCTCCAAGATAATTTCAAGCTGAGGATAAGAAAGTACGGAATTGCGCGGAACGATACGTACGTGTGTACCTACGTACGAAGCAAATACGTGCGTGTGCGCGTATATAGCCTGCTCGTATATCCAGATTTTTACGTAAAAAAAATTTGTGGATCCACACGCGATTCACTGCTATGACGGAATCATAGATGACGAGATCACGGGATCAATCGCGGTAACAGGTCGATAAAAGCGATTTGATCGTTACGATGATAGTTCATTTCGTGTCATTTTATGTAGATACGTTATATAATGTACATACGTAGGTACGTATGTACGTTTCATTCATTTTATACGTTAAATCAACACTTACGTTAAATCTCGCAACGGTATTACACGGTATTTGTCAAACTGATACTTAAATTGACACTTACGCTTTGTTTTTCCAACGATTAAAAAGAAAATATTCAATTACAATTGCCCGCTTATTTGCCATTTATTCGAGTAAAACGACGATACATCGAGCAACGAAGAAATTGTTTCATTTAGATATACTCCGAGACAGTTTTAAAAAAATTTAATCAAATGGATGGAAGACAGAGATCTCGATGAATTCGATACCATGGAAGGTATTGCAACAACGGTAAACAAATTAATAATCGTGTTGCTTTTTTTTCAATGTACGTACGAAAAATAACGCGTATACATGTTGTTCGAACGTTGTCGAATAACAAAAATGACCAACTACGCAATGAAAATTCAAATAAACAATTTCGTCGTGCAACAGCGAACGATCGATTCGACGACGTTGGAATTTTCACGAGTCAAACGCGAGTCAAACGAAATACCTTTCTCCGACGAGAAAGCAATAAAGCAAGTATCGATAAGAAGAAAGTGAATCGACATAGTTATAGTTCGTACGACGTGCATACATTTATCGTCCATTACGGTACAAAACGACTTCAACGTCGTTTATTCGGACAGTAATGCTTGAGATTCGTCTGGAAATCCGTCTTGTCCGGTACGAAGAAAATATCGTAGAAGATCCGCGACTACTCGATGACGTGGTCTATTGAAAAATTCACCTATAGTTTCGTGAATATTCATCGACAATTGCGAACACAATACGTATCTGCGTGCGAAAAATAATTTTGATTTCGCAATATGGACGGATTTCACAATTATTTTACAACGATTTTGCGTAAAAATGAAACAAGTAGAAAGGAAGTAGCGTTCGGTACCTAAGTAAAATCGAGATCAGCCCCTTAATTTCTGGATGTGTTTTCAAATAAATTTCATTGTTGCCTCTCTCGATAGTTTTTCTTAAATTCAAATTACGTTTTTGACGTTTGCTCAAAGCTCCAATGTCGTAATTTAGCATACCACGAGCCGGGTCTTTTGGATGAAAGGCACGAATATTTCCCAACAACTGATCCATAAAAACGGAATACGTCAATACCACTGAACGAGACTCGGAAGACAATGTTTAGAAACGAATCGAAATGAAAATTAGACAGGTTATTTTCGAAAAAAGAAATTCGGCCATTACGCGTTATCGTTTATCGCGCATCGAATTAACAATCACCAAGCAACAAATCAAACAAACTTTCCATCGGTCGATCAAGCATTCGACTCGTATTTCCTATTCGTTCTGTTTCCGATTGCGATATACGTACAGTCGATACAACGATTTTGCACGTTATACACACGTACGTACACACACACAGATATATCTGTTCAAATATATATATATATATATATATATATATATATATATATATATATACACATATATAATTTTGAAAGATGGAAAGAGTTGCGAAGAGAAGAAAAAGCGGAGAAAAAGCGTCCGTTACGATCGAGATAGATTTCTCGATTATCAAATCGTACAATTACGTTGAAATGATGCGGAGAGGTAGCTAAACAGACGATACAAGTACACACGTACGTACATATATCGCGCGAAGTACGTAAAATCAAATCGAAAGATTTGCAACGCACGCAATAAAATCTAACGTCGACGCAACGAAACGAAGGAACATCGTTGCTGCAAGTTGAAATTTTTTCGGCAAACTTTCGACGACATGTTTCTCGCTGCTTCATCGGATGTCTATGCGTATCGTGCACACGAGATACAGAAGACGATGTCCATCACAGCAGCCATGTCCGTAGCGGAAGAGATTCTCCTTCGAATCTCACGTTACCGCAGCTGACGATATCGCGCATTTTTCACGCAGACACTTTCGAAGCAAAAGGGTTAGGTTAGGTTCTGAAAACTGTATCTTCAGATACAAATTATCACAGATACTCGTGTGTGTAACTTGCGATACCAAGTGCAATATATATATGTATGTATGTACATACATATATATATATGTACGCCAGCGTTGAATATAAAATCGTTAGATATTTATCATTAGATATCATTGGATTATATGAAAGAGAGAGAGCGAGAGAGAGAGAGAGAGGGGGGGATGGGGGAGTAAGAAATACGCTCGCGTTTTACTACATTTGACGCGCTAAAAAGTAACGTTGTTCTTTTATATTCACCGAAGAAAATCCCCACTCGTGCTTCGCTTTACCACGAAACAGTTTACCACTCTGGATCCGCTTTCGTCGAATCGAAGAAACGAATTATTTCGTTCAATCGCATCTATAATCCGCAACTGCATGGCTGTGCTCCAGAGCTGTACAACATGCATCCAGTATTGGGAGACCTGTGGGAGGGAGATGTGTCACAGTTACGCAAATTGAGAGCTCGATGTCACACGACACCTCGAAGGACTCCTAGAGTTACGTGACCCATATGAACGAAACGCGTGAACGGTACACCGTCAACGTGATCCATCTCCACCGCGATCACCGCTTCGAGATTTCGTAGCTCAATGTCGCAACGATATCAATTATTGGCTTACATTAGTATCAGCTAACCTATGATCTTACGCTTACAAACTACGCACACACACACACACACACACACATATATTGTATTAAACGTATTGTATTTCTCCTTACATCCATACAATCCAGTCATCTAATCATGTTGCCATAATTGGAACAGAATAATCCGATATTTTGTCAGGACTACACGTTCGATCGTCTCTCGATGGATCGGTGGTTCGACGTTTCTTAATTTTGTAATAAATCCGCTACGTCCTACCGCTACGCAGCTGATCTGTCAAAAGTTTATGCGAGTTTACGAAAGTGAATGTTCGAAGTAGCAACGACAACGACTCGGAATTTTCTCACGTTCGCATTTTATTCTTATTCGAGAAAACTTTTACATTTTCAACAGCCAATTGCCCGCACTGTACAATCTTGCGTTAAACTATGCTGCGTACGTACGTGTATACATCTATACTTACGTACGTATCTGCACACAGTAAGCATCGAAGTAAGAAACGATTCTTTTTTGCTATCGTCAGTTTCGCGGGACGATGAGTTTCGACGTAGACAATCAAAAGTCAACAAACAAAAAAGAAAAGAACGAATCGATCGAAATATTTAATTCGACGTTCGATCGGAAGAAAAATTAACACGAAATAATTCCGACTATAACTTTGTCACCGATAATGCACGATCCATCACCCATTTGGATCGTTGCATTCACCCGACACGAGCGCGAAATCGACGCAGTGGGGTGAAGTCTAGCGTCTCCGAAGTAAAGTCGAGGGCGGGGTCAACCGATGGCAAATAGTATAAAATCTTAGCTAGCGAAGAACAACGGTGCCCAGTTGTTGCAAAGATATCAGAACGATATCGTTAACTTTTTGGTCGTGTTCACGGCTTGCAAAGTAATTTTATCGTTATTTTTCTCTTCTAGATCAATGTTCGTCAGAGATCGATAATAAAGTACGATATATATATATATATATATATATATATATATATATATATATACATCGTTTTTGGTTGATCTCGATTCGAAACAGAGATAGCGTTTTTCTCTTTTTTTTTTTTTAACGAGTAAAAAGCGTGTGACGTGCGAAGTAAGATAAACACACGCAAGGATATCGTTTGATCGATTTATTTTTTACGTACAGATGATTGGGTATATATTTTTGGCTGTTGTCGCAACTGTCGTCCGTGCAGGGATAATCGGGCCGAGTGCAGGAATAATTGCTCCCGCTTCTACAGCGCTTCCGCAAGCTACGGCCGCTATCATCAGAACTGAAGACTTCGATCCAAATCCTCGATACAGTTTCAGTTACAGCGTGGCAGACAGTCTTACGGGTACGTGTGTGTGTGTGTGTGTGTGTGTGTGTGTGTGTGTGTGTGTGTGTGTGTGTGTGTAATTAATTTTCTCATCGGCGAAACGTTAAATTATTCGGTGGAACAACGCGTCGAGTTGCGAAAAAAAAATATTATGAAAAAGACGAGCTGCACGAAGCTGACGAGAAAACAGATCGCGTAATTTCGTGAGAATTTAAAATTAAATTTTCTTCTTTTCTCCTCGACGAATCGACTCGATACGAGACGATCGTACGACTCGATAAACGAAAGCAACAAAATTTCAAGGTGACAACAAAGCGCAAGAGGAAACTCGTAACGGTGACGTGGTTCAAGGTAGTTACAGCTTGACAGAGCCAGACGGTTCGCGTCGAGTGGTCTTGTACGCTGCCGATCCTATCAACGGTTTCAACGCTGTCGTTCAAAAAGATCCTAGCATCACGGTCAAGACTGCGATTGCCGCGGCACCTGTCGTCGCGTCTCCCGTGCTTGCACGGCCAACGTCCGTCGTTGCTGCAGCCGCACCCGCATCCGCACCCGCTATAGCTGTTCGCCCACAGGTTCGTTCGATTCGCAATCTCCCGTGTTTCTTTTGAAATTTGAAGTTTATCCGTGTCTTCATCACGTTCAAGTTGTCTTCGGCACATTCAATACATCGTCGTACGAATTTATCGTCACGGTCGAACGAACACGATTTCTTGAATCAACCGATGAATCGATTGAAATAAACTAATGAGAAATTCGTTTATTTCGTAGGTAGCTGCGCTGTTAGGTGGTCCGATATCGAGACAACCGTTGTTAGCAGGCTCAGCGGTAGCTGCGACGAACGTAGTCACCGCTAACGCGGCTTTAACAGACCTTGGTTCTCTCTACGGTACGCAGGCTCTTCTGGCGGGTGCTTACGGTACCGGAGGCATCGTTAAAGTTCACTAAACTATGCAAGCTATCGCAACGGAACGCAGCTCGACTCTCAACTTGGCGTAGTTCGATTGGATTCGACAGTTTCACAGGCGTTACCTCTTTTCCGTATCGATTATCTTCAAAAACGTCGAACCGTATCGACGGAAGCGTATATTTGAAAATATCGCTTTTATTCATCACGTTTCTTACATTTTCTCTCGAGTACATCAGCGAATCATTTTTTTCTCTTCTCTCGTCATCGGTCGAACACAAACGTACATATTAAACGCAAATTTATAGCATTCCCGAATCTGTTCTATTCATTATCGTTTTACGTCAAGAACGAAAAGTTATTCAACGATGTCAATCCGAGGCTCGCTACTTTTTTTTCACGTCGATGATAATAATCGCGTGGAAACAGATCTGTACGATTAGACAGACAGCTGTACAATTAGTTTGCAACGTTGACAACTGATTTTTTTTCAATTTCCGATTCAGAGATTTTGCAACGAGATCGTCGAATACAGCAATTTAATTACATCGAATCTTTGATTCGCTCAAAGAGCAAAGATGAAATGGAACAAGAGAAAACGTCTGTATAGAAAAGTTTTTCGTTACGACGCATCGCGACGACGCGTTTTTCTACAGATCACGAGCCTGCCGTTTCTTCGATAAAGAAAAAAAAAAAAAAAAAAAAATGCGTTTTCTATAATAATTGCAATTATCAGTCGTTAGTTATCCTTCCGTTCCTTCGTCATACATTTGTCACACGCGTCTAGTGACAAAAGGTACGTACCAAATAATTCGATTCCGACTATCCTAATCCCAATGGCGCTGCACATCTATCCAACGCCAGTGCCTTTTTCTAAAAACGTATCGTTACGATAATATGTTTATGAAATAAACATATTATTTAGCAAATGAACGACAACGCTGAAATTAACCTGTCAATCTTGCGATGTCTTGCGAAATATCGGTTCTGGACTGATTCGAAGCGAGTTTGGTAAACGATGAGAAAAATGAAAAAAGCAACGTCGCTTTTACAGGTCGCTGACGTTACTACGGAGAACGAATCGGATTTCTTTCATCCCAGATTAATATTTTCGTCTCATCCGCGTAAAATTATATACGCCGCGCAACTAACTATCGCAGATACGCGGTTTCACATTCGCAGTGGCAATGCTTTGGAAATATTACAAACGTAATTTACAAATTTAAACGTTTAATCGTCGGTAGCTGCAGTAGCGACAATGTCGAAAGGATAGAAGGAAAGTTCCGTTGTCTTTGTTTCTACGAGACGAAAGAACTTTATTTCATTTTGAATCACGTATCACGTAAAAAAGTTACGGCAACCGCAGATTTTCCTGTCGACATGTATACGCAGGTATATATATCGACATATGTACGACATACGCACGATATATACAGAAAAGAAAAATAAATGGTATAAATATCGAATATTTCTGCCTGGTACGAGAGAAATATATTTCACCTGTCGAAGTTAGCTCCTTAGCGCTTGCTGCTCGTCGCGATGTACTTCAGACGACGGATCGTTCGGAACAACGTTGGGACGATACCCGCAAAACAATACCTGCGATACAAACTAAATTCGTTCAAAACTGATTCGTACAAATAAACGTACGTACGTACGTAAGAAGTCCCGTAGGACTCGGTATAATTCGTCTTTATACGCAACTATTTCTCTCACCTGGACAATCGTCTTTTGCCGATGTTCCTCTTCTTTGTCTCCTTTGTCTCGTTTTTAAACGCTACAAACGCTACGTTGTTTCGATATCATCAACGCGTTGCGCGTGGATGAATTCGATCATCCGGGCGATACGATATTTCCACAAATACCCTGTACACCCAAAGCTAATGTTTTCATTTGTTTCACTTGTGCGTTTTGCGTCCAAAAGTCTGGAGGGCGTGGATACACGGATACACGGATACGTCATTCGAAGAAATTTCAAGCTGTCGAATACGATTCGTTGCAATTATATCGCTTCTCGCTGCAAATAAGAATTTTTAATTTGAAATTTATGAATGCTCAACGTAAAAACGTGTAAAACGTACGTTGCTGTTCCATTGTCTTGTGAAAAGTTGCCAAGGAGATACCAAGAAACGATTGGTTATCAAGTTACAGACAAATTGCCAAGAACATATATATATAACAGTTGCTAAGAAATTATAGTAAACAATCGTCGTTCGTCCGTTATACTCCGTGTCGGGTTAAAACGTTAAAAATAAAGTGTAAAATCTCGTTTGTAGTACGGTGACTTTGTCGTTTATCGATCATCGTATCTACGTCGGTGTATTACTTCTTAACGGTTGAGGTTAGGTACAGGTCAGTCTTTGTACCACAGGCTAGGCACAACGCGTCATCGTACGAAATAACAATCAACGACACGGTGCCTGTCGAGTCAGATGTACGTACGGGCAAATTACTTTGCAGCGTATCGACACTGAACTGTTCGTCAACTTGCATTACCCACTATGCGCACGTACCGATAACGATACGGTTAACCAGAGAGAGTACTATCACGGGGCAGGACGTTGGTCTGATTTTTGCATTTCTTTAACACCGTCGACAGTTTCCTCATTCTCCTTAATCGTTACGTCGAGATGTTGTTCTTTGCAGATTCGCCTATAATTGTACATGATCTGTAACAAATAAAGCTTTTTCAAACGTTCGTACATCTATATTTCACTCTTTAAACGTTTAGGTTAGATTCAGGTTATGTCCAGGTTAGTCGTCCGTAATTCCCTCGAAACGACGATTCTTCGCGATTATAAGTTAAAAACGAAGAACGCGCAAGCACTGGTGTCACGTATACGTTCAATATTTGACACCGGTAATGGTATTGTACACCAGTAATAATAACGGTATCGAATAACGATCGACAGATAATTATCTGTCAAAGTTGCGTCAGACATTTTTCACTTCAGTGCGGAGAGCTACGATATGTAGCGACATCTATTCAATCTTGTAAAAAATTCACTCTTATAAAAAGTTACCATGGAGATAACAAATGATTGGTTACCAAGTTGCAAACAAATTGCAGAGAATATACATAACGGTGAATAAGAAATTAATGAACAGTCGTCGTTCATCCATTATATTCTGTATTGTGTAAACGTTAAAATAACGTATAAAGTTTCCCTTCTAGTACGGTGACTTTGTCATTTACCGATCATCGTACCAACAGAGATGGATACGGTGGCGCCATCTATCGATCACACCGGGAACGAAATAATTACGAGCGCAAAATGATTTTTTTTTCGCGCTTCTTTGTTTTTTTTTTTCTGTTTTTCTTCGTTATACGGGTATAACATATACGACGCTCGGCGCGCTCAGATGCTATCGAAGAAATCATAATTGCGAAATTGGAAAGACGACTCGCTCCTTGGAAACTTTAATTTTTTTGCAAATGAAGAATTATCGTTTCAGGCACGGACGAGGTATATACTCGTCTGTGGTTTCAACGTTCAGTCGATACGTGGCGCCTGCGATTGGCGCTAGTGTTCGAATCCCTTTAATTCTCATCTGCAAAAATGATCGATCAGGCGGATCCGAATTTCTTTTGCCACGTCGTCAGTTTTTTTTAGCTTTCTTTCTGCATTTCACGATACAACGTATGCGATATACATATCGCGTACAAGCATAAGCAGACCTAACGTGCGATGCATTTTTTCGTCGCATACTCGAGGATTTCTCCAACATCCATCTTTCTTCGTATTTTTCCGAATCCATTTCAGTTAGATTCCCAGCGGTAAATTCTTCGAATTTCGAATCCAAAGCGGTTTCAGCGAGTACAGAGATCTCGAATACTAGAAATTTTGCGTAAAAGTTTGTTCGTACGAAAAGATACACGTACGAGCTACGAACGAGACGAGTGAATTACGTTCGCCACTTTCGAGTCGGTCTTTCTCCCCCCTTTTGCGATCAACGCGGGATCGACGTTCCAATTCGGTTGAATAGAATTATACATAGAATTCCCAGTGAAACGTAAAGAGAAACGTAAACATACGCTGAGAACTGTTTCCGATTGCTTTCTAGAAGAGACAAGGCTGTAGTTTTACGACGAACGACCATCGGCAGGAAATGCTCCTTTGAACGAGCAATTCGACGCGAGCTCTCGAATTCGAACGCGAAACGAACCGCGACGAACCTTTTCGAATATACATAACACGTAAAATTTAAAAGTCGATCTTTCGTCGAATAAAGTAAACGAGTAAAAATCACGGTTAAAGACGACGGTGAAAAAACGAGGGTGGAAAAATGCAAAAATGTGGCGACGCGATGCCAAGTCCGTGACTCTCCGTGACAATTTAATCTTATATTCTTTAAATCGAATTACAAAACGCACCGATATAAATCTAAAAAAATTAAACAGCCGCACATATTTATCAATTTTCACGGGGAATGCGGATAAATAGGCGTTCGGGAAAGTTTCTTGGCTCTAAGAGTAATCTGACGGACGTACGGTGCACGTGTTACCCGTTCTTTGTCCAAATACATGTCTTTTATATTCGGGAAGTAAAAGTTGCGTTTACGTCACGGTCGAGAGCCTTGTTAGGCATGGAACAAATGTCCGGCTCTCCCGGACCCTTCTGTCAAAGGTTTATGGCGATTTGGAGCTATTAGGAGCTCGGATCACTCGATGCTCGCAAACCCCCATCTCTCGCGGACCTGCGACCTTCCGACCAGATGGGATTCACGTGCACAGGAACGTGCACCGTCTCGAAGATCGGAATTCTCTCGACATTGCGGAGACAATGCGGGTCAGCTTTCACGGTCAGCTTCCACCGGAGAGCGCGTTCGAATCAGCCTGATTCATCCTTCGCGAACATATCACGATCCACTGGAAAAACAAATCGAGTCATCGTACATACATCATCGTTTGTTTCGCTAACCGCGCGCGAAGGATAACAATTTCCACTGCTCGAAAGAACTTTTACAATTTTCACTATTCGCGTTAAGGCCAGCAGCAAACGATCGTGATTCGCGTCACGAATGACTCGGAAGGTTGGTACATTCGACATATTGGACGCAGGCGTCTGCACCCCGTCGATACTATGACCTTCCTGTCCATCCCTGTCCGAAATATATGGCCTCGCAGGATGACACAGCGTACATATGGCACTCGGGCGAAACAAAAGAAAGTGCTCCTTTTGTTTTCTCGCCAGATTTTTTTCGCCTGTACCCAGTTCTCCGAATCTCTTTCAACTTTCTTTTCCAATGGGAAAACACTCGAGTCTTCGTTGGGAAGGCTGTTCCTCGGAGACAGAATCGTCAGAAGCATATAGACGCTCGATTCGAGCAATTCGGAACCTCGAGATTCCGTCTCGAACCACAAGTCTCGACCACGTTCGGTCGTGGGTGGTCGACTTCGGGCAAGTCGGGTGAGTCGCGACGGTCGCGTTAAGTCGAAAGTGTCGAAACGGGCACACGCGAGTGCGATAATGCAACTCTAAGCGCGAATTCGAAAAGTGTTGGCGGTGGATGTAACAATTTGGCTAAAACGAAAAAGAAAACCCAAAGACGTAAGTATCTTTGCACTTTACTTTCGTTCTTACGATACGAATCGAGAAGTAACGTCAAGAAACGATAGATTTTCAATTTTTGTCATTATTGTTTGAAACTTTCCTACCGGCGATAAAATCCTTGCGTTTAAGAAAAAATTAATATATCTTATATGTACTTTGTTACAGGCCTTCTCTCGTTCTCGGATTTTGACGATTCGATCGCGGATTTCCGACACGACGACTTCCCACGATTTGGAGTTTGCCATCTACAACAACTGACTTACAGCTGACAATATTCTTCGCGTCTAGCGGTGAGTCGCATGCATTTTTCTTCCTCCGGTCGCTCAATCACGTCGTAGGACGAAAGGTCCGAATCGGCACGGGTGACCGGTTGTATACGTAGAATTTTGACGACGAGCACAGTGACCGCGGGTATTCGTCATACCCGTGAGTAGTAACATTTTCTTATTTACGGTTTATTTACTAGTTCAGGATAGGTTTTCTTGCACGTCGCGTTTTTCAATGTTAATCGTAATGATGCAGCAGTGTCTATCTAACGTGATATGAATGTAATATCGACATACGTATATCGCTATACGTAATATTACTATTACCAATCGAAGAGTTACGATTGTTACAATTATTTCTAAAATCAAATCGTATTCGATATAATTCTTCGTAAACGTTCGTAAAATATCCAATATCGGAGTCTTTGTCTACGATCTACGTGAATAAATAAAATGTGAATGTTCCAACAAATGACGAGTGTGTCGCGTAATGATTCGATTCAAATCGATATCGTTGAGTGGAGAAGTCGGACACCTTCCGACTCTGTTGCTGCGAACATTGCAATTATTAATAGAATTATTACGGTATTAATGGTAATACATTTTACAGTTGTTCAATTATAAATAATTGTATTTAGCTAATTGTATTTCGCATTTTACGATTTTACGATAATATGGAATTATAAGATTTGCGAATGTATCGCAAAGTGCAATTTTATTCGTCCAGGAATGTTATCAAGTTTCACGTGCAAGAAGACACTTCGCGACAGGCAGATCTTAGGATCAAAGCGATGATTTTGAATCTTTCTCGTACGTTTTCAAAAATACGCTTTGATTCGAGTATCGCCTGAGGATATTTCTATCAATGTCCACTGTTTAACGTATCTATTATTATTACTCATTGATCATTATATCGCTCGCGTTGAATCTTTGTTTATTTATCTTCTTTTTCAATAAATTTATTCACGAGCGTTGATTTCTTTCGTTCGAATGCAGCAAATTTCGATAATTCATCAAACTGCTAAAAGTAAATTATAAAGTAGAGTCATTGAAAATTGAAATAAGACGAGAGAAAATGCAGTATAATCGTGCAACATTAGCCCGTTAGCGTACACGTTAATCTTACTTTTAATTCAGGATTTTCAGGTTTAACCCCTTCCATGTTCATTGGCAGGACCCCACTCACGTGCCCAGGTGCTACTTGAGTGGGAGAAAGCCATCGAGCATGACGACCGTAGTTTGTAATTGTTATAATTTTGCAGCGACCGACGATGCGTCAGTGAATCGTGCGCGACGTATTTTCCACATTGTGCGTGTGGTTAGGCTGTGGAATTGCGTCGTTTGTCTGATCGATATATCGTTAAATTTCGTAGCTACGTAAATTATTCCAACAATATCGTTTCTTCGGATAACGTACGTACGATTCTGAATATTTATACAACAGGATCGTGAATAGATATG